>CABFOV010000465.1:23294-90265 GCA_902141375.1 Timema poppense
GGGGGGGGGGGGGGAAGGGGAAGACCAGAAAAACAAAGTCAAAATACTTAAGAAGCCCTGTATACATAGGACGCTGAAATTTTGAAGGGGGTAAAGCGTGGAGGAATGCTTGGTGACCAAAAATTCAAAAAACAAAAAAGTATAGTAATAAAATGTTGTTAATAATGAAGTCTTCAATTGAGGCACAGTCTTACACTTTCATTGGAGTAAATATATGATATACTATATAGTCTTTAGATGAAATTCACCTCCCAGATTTCGAGGACATATTGCATAATCAGAAATAAACCCATAGTTTTTTGAACAGGTATTATGCTAGTAATATAATATTAAATACAAATTTGATTTAAAACACTATCATATTAAGCCTAAGATAACAATTTGATTTGAACTTAATTTTAAGATAAAGTATTTTAACAAATTTTTTCCAAGCACCAAATTCAACTTTAAAAAATAAAATCACTTAAGATTTGATTCGGATATGACTTGAATTTTTTTTTTAGGCATGAAATTTGATTTGGATCCAATTCAATTTTTTTTAAGGATGAGGTTTGATTTGAGTAAGTTTACAAAATTCGAAATGAAATTGAAAATATTGGATTCGCACAGGCTTAAACATAAGGCCACGCTTGATCTGTGGACGATCATTAGAACACAAAGGTAGATACAAAACAGAAAATAAGCAAATAAAGAACAAAATTAAGTAATCCAATTTGGAATATAATTGTTTCGTGTGACACAAATTTGAGAGATTATAGGGTGTTATTGGTATGCAAAGGATTGAAAGTAAAAGGTAATTGAAATTGTGAGGCTTATGAACCTACTGTCCTGCATTAAAGTAAAATTATTAAATACCCTGATTTGTGGTAGATAAAATCAGTGAATGTCACTAATGTATTTTAGTACTAAAAAGAGATAAATAAAATGATTTTTTTTTGCTAAGAATGGTAAGAAAACCAACTCAAACTTAAGTGGTATATCGCTGTGAATATAAAAATTGTGGCTAAATTTATTTTTAAAGACTTTTTTCACTATTTGATGTATTGTTATATTTGGAAGAAGGCAGAGAAAAGGTGGATATAAACATATATGGCTTTCATAATAAAATTAAGAACAGAGTTCACAATTAACAATGCCACCACTGGACATAAAAGTGACAAAAACCTAATTTACTTCTAGAGCAATGGTCTTTGGTTGAGGAAAATAAAAAGTTGTCGGGAATTCATCCATCCCAGAAATTTGAGTGGGATTGACTGTTTCCTATCACATTTCAAGTGGGAAACAACATGCTTATTGTTCTAGCAGGTACTGCTGTCTCATCACTGTTCACTGTTAATCTTTTGTGGAAGGTGTGTGTCTTTGTTTGTTATGCAGAATGCTTAAGCGAGGGGTAGGGGGTGGTGGGTAATTTAATACTTGTGGTAAGACAAGAGTTGGGAAGCGGATGACTCATTATGCTTTATCTGTCAACCATTATTTGTTAGGTTCAGCAAAAGGAGAGAGCTTAAAATTTTTTAAAGAAGGACAGAGGTATGATATACTCTACTTTTTGGGACATGGAAATGAGAGGAGAGGGGGGGAGAAAGTAGCTTGCCAAGATCAACTATTTATGTTGTTAGCAAACCAAACAGCTTGTGGAGATTACAGGCGTGTTAAACTAAGTGTCAATTCTAGAGAACATTTAGGGGGCTTCAAACCTAGAGAACATTTAAGAGATTTAAGAAGGGTAAAAATAATTTTAAATTTTTTTTTTCACTCTTTCAATAGTTGGATATAAACCACAATTTAAAAAGAAATTTACCAACAAAAATAGTTTCCATCAATAATGTATTAAAATTGAACACTCAATTTGTATTATTCAATATTTGCTCTAAATTTAGCTATTCAATTTAATAAAAAATGTTATTTGCCCACACATTTGTATATTATGTTTTTATCTTCTTTTTTAAAAATTATTTGTATTATGTTTACTAATGTCAAAGCTTTTACAAGTTTCACCATGTTAATTTAAAAATTAAAATATATATTTAATCTAAAATTATTCTAAAGCGTTATTTTTATAATTTCCCAACCCTGTTTCAATCCTGATATTTTGATTCATTTTCGGTTCCACGATAAAAATGTTATTCCTTTCATCGCTATTTTTTTTTTGGCTATAGGAATTCTAAGAACAAATTGTACCGGTGGAGTTGGTACTCTGTTTTTTGACAATTTGAGGAAAAACAATTACATCTTTTACTTAATAATGAAAATGAATAACTATTATCTAGGCTTCCCTTCATTTGGTACTGTCCCGGAAGTTACTGCACTACTAACCTTTACCTCAGTAAAATCGGTGGTGAGGGGATTGACCGCTGGAGCAGGGGTACACATGTCGTCCTCGGCTGGTGCAGACCTATTCAAACTGCGCCACTTGGACCGGCGCTCCAAGAACTGTCGAGAGAACTCTTGGGTCTCCTTTCCGTCCCCCAGGTACATGCGAGCATATTCTTTTACTTCGTATGGTGACTCAATGTCTCGAAGGAAGGCCACAAAAGTTGGGACTGGAATTAAATGACCGCCTTAAGTGTAGATTTTATTTATGTATGATACACATATATATGGATAAACATTAAATGTTTCACTAAAAGCATATAATACTGTTTAGATATATCAGAAATCTTTCCCCTGTTATGAGATTGAAATGCTTCTTTTCAAAAAATCAAACACAAAATTTTATATTAAACCTGAATTTTACATAAGAGACACAAATTCTGAATCTGAATCTTGGAAAACATAATAAGCTAAGAGGTTTTTGTTTTTATTCAATTTAATTTTGTTTGAATAAAGTTATTAATTAATTGTACTTAAATTTGTGTTCATAACAACTTCATAACTCCACAGATATTGTAAGAGCTATATTGCAATCTATTGGTCCAAATTAAGACAATCATAAGATCTGTAACAATTCTAGTGCTCCAAAAAACTTAACGACATGAACTAATAGAAGGCACCTGTCTGTAACTTGACAAGCATATCAAAATGGTACTGTAAAATGTAAACCTAGTGGCTGCTCAACTTGACCAATGAAATTCCCGACTTTTTCCCTGATTTCCCCTTATCATTTCCTGAAATTACCTACTAAAAAGTATGTCACATCCTTCTAACTCCCCCTCTCCCAACTCATTTTTCCACTAATATTTTTTATTAATAATAGGTTTTAAAATTTAAATAAACATTTATTTAAAATTTGTATTAACATTGTTTACTAGGAATTATAAAATATATTACACAGCTACAAACAAAATAAAAACTACAGTTTGAATAACATTATTATTTACCGATTTAATGATTATTATATTTCATATTTTGAGTAAAACAACATTTTCCCGGATTTTTGTTGTAATTTACCAAATTTCTGACTTATTACAGTTTTTTCTTGATCACTTCAAATTCCAGGCTAATTCCCGTTTCCCTGATTTTCCCAAATGGTACACCCTGTGTAACGCCAAGTTTAAGCAACAGCTGGACTTTACAAATAATTAAATTATGAGGATTTCAAGGTGAAATTGTAAGATAGGACCTTGGAGTGCATGTTTCGAGTCCAGTGTATTCAGCTTCACAAATTCAATGTGAAGAGAGTCTGAAGTATTGAATATAAACTTTATTGTTTTCTGTTAAGCCTTAACTTAGCTATTTTTTTAAATTTGGCTTCCTTATTTATTAATGACATTACATTATTTTAGTGTTTTCACATTGTTTATATAATATCATAAAAATGTTCAAAAGTAGTTTATAGAAATCAATATTCAAGTGACTAAAGCCGATTTCACTATAAAAATATATTTTAATTCACTTTATTTTTTTCAATTATTTCTAAATTTGTTCACTTTTAAGAATCAAGAATTTGAATAAGAAATCAGGAAAAATAGGGTTCAATTCATCTATAATATATTTTATGTATTAAAGTGTATTGTGATGTGTACTGTGATGTGGAAAGACAATGGAAGGCAACTGGATGGGTCACATTATGAAATTAAATGGCTCATTGAGTGATGTTATATGAGGCAAGATGGCAGGGAGAAGGGAAGCAGGAAGACCCCGAATCCAACTGATTGATGACCTCACAAAAGGAACAAAAAAGGTTATAAACCTGTCAAAAGACAGAACACAAATAATGAAGATGATAATAGGAAAATATGTTCGGAGATTGATTTCTTGTTCCTTACTGTCAACTGAAGCATGAAGGTCTGTGAGAGTCTTGCTGCACCACTGCATAAACTCATCAGAGCGCTGCACGTTATGTTCGAAGAGTTTCATGACCACAGCCTCCTCCTTCTTGCTACGAGCCTTGCTGCCTCCACCAGAGTTCTTGTTACTAGAAGTCGTATTCCCACTGCTAGTTTTCACTTTATTGGCACTATTCTTCAATGCTGTCGAAGTTGATTTGGCAGGATGGGGGGTCATGTTCTCCCAGAAACCACTAGGGGTGGTGGTAGCACTCACCTCTGAAACATATTAATGTAAAATAGCATTAACACGAGGGGCATGCAAGTAATTCAATTTTGAGCACGAGCCTGTACCTTTAATAGAAACTTAAGTTCGAACTTGATGGCTCTATAGGCCAATAAAATTAGAGATTATTATAGTTTATTTTTAACATCGCGTCTTACTACCCGTTCAATAGAGCTTATTAAATTTGACTTTTTACATGTGTGCTATTTTGTTTACTTTTCTCTCTACTTGCCTGGATGTTGTTTGTAAATTGAGCTTTTGGTATATAATGTTCTTCCCACTGTAAAACTACTAAATATTTTAATTTTATCTGTTATAGTCATTTGTTTTTTAACTCAATAGTTATGTTTTAAAATAACATATTTATTAAATTCAAGTTCGGCTTGTCTTAACTTTATACTCTGAAGCTTTTTGTGAAGTTTGAGTTTACTTATAGCAGTGGAAGCAGACTTACTCGGGACCTTCTCAGCCTCAATCCCTCGCGAATGGTAGTCCACAATAACTAGATAGCTGTCACCATTATAATCCGAAAAATCAGCAGCAACTTTAGCAAAGGGTTGATCAGGGATGTAATGAGGTTGCAGCGGGTCCTTTACTTTAGACCGTTGAAATGGATTGCATGTTGGGCACGCAAGTATAAAAATGTTCAAATCAGAGTTGATTCTGAGGGATGCTTGAGCCTTGACTTTTTCAAAACTGAGGTGGGTTGCATGAAGGATCTCAAGCGTGAAACGCCTTAGTTTAAATGGAACTAATAGACGCTCTTCATAGTAAAGAAGCCCATCATGGACTGTGATGTCTTTTCTGAGGGAAAAATAATTATTCAGCTCTGAGCAATCTGATGACAATGACTTAGGCCAACCTTTAATGTAATAATTAAATACTTTATTCAAAACAGAGTCCACAACTGTATTTTTCTTGTACTTTGCAAGTAAGAATGGTTGAACATCGGAGGTTGTCCCTATAACATGTACTATATCATACATACTTTCATCTACAGATGAAGGAATAATTTTACAATTTCAGGATAACAAATCCGCTATATGCATGTATTTGCCTGCTAAATACTTGAGTGTGAATGAATAGGGCAATAGTTTCAGCCTAAGGCGGCGGAGGCGATTAATGGTAATTTTACCAATGGCTTTTACAATGATGGGAGGTGGGTGGCTGATGATCTGAATGAACAGTTACATCTTCGTGACCAGAGACGAAGTTATGGAACCTTTTGAATGCAAATGCGACAGCGAGCAACTCTTTTTCCACCTGAGCATAATTTTGCTCAGTGGTGGTAAGCGATCGTGAAGCATATAAAATGGGCTTGCCATCTTGCATTAACGTGGCCCCAAGGGCATATTGACTACTGTCAGCATGTATGTTGATGGGTTTGGAGGGGTCAAAAGGAGTCAACAAGGCATGTTGTGCTATAGACTTTTTCAAAAGCTCTAACTGCTTACTGTGGGAGGAATTCCAAGACCACTCGGAATCTTTTTTCAGAAGTTCACGGAATGGGGTGCAAATATCTGACAGGTGGGGCACAAATGGTCTTAGGTAGTTGACTGTTCCCAAAATACGCTGCAAATCCTTCCTTGAAGCAGGTACTTCTATGTCCTGAATAGCCTGAACCCTAGTGTCGTCAGGACGAATCCCATCCTTATCAAATTCCAAACCCAAAAATTTAACTTTATCCACAAAGAATTGAACTTTTTCCGGGTTGAATACTATGTTGTTTTCACGAGCAGCTTGAATAACCTGTTTAACTATTTTCCATAACTCTTCCATTGTGTCTGCTCCACATAAAACATCATCAAAATATACACATACTCCCCCAATATTCCCAAAGTATTTATGAGTCATCTTTTGGAAGTACTCAGGAAGCACACTTAGTCCAAATGGGGCGCGTAAAAACCGATAACATCCAAAGGGGGTGCTGAACGTACATAGACCAGCTGATTCTTTACTCAATTTAACTTGGTAAAACCCATCTTTTAAATCAAATACACAAAAATATTTTTTATTGCCCATTTTGGAACTAATCTCCTCGAGAGTGGAAATCAACACATAATCTCGGACCAAATTTTCGTTGAGATCCTTAGGATCTATGCACAGCCTTATGGCCCCTGTTTTATGTTTCTCTACAATAACTAGATTGTTTACCCATTCACCAGCGTCACAACATTCAATAATGCCACGCTGTTCAAGGTCATCTAAATGCACCTTAAGTTTACTTAACAGTTTTAGGGGAACTCTGCGGGCTGGGCTGCTTTTAGGTATAGCACCTTTTTTTAATTTTAAATCAAGAACCTCTGGAAAACATCCAAGGCCATTAAAAACATCCTGGTTTGAATTCCAGAAGTTTTGAAAATCAGGTTTATCAGCATTGAGAACCCCAACAAAATTTTTTGTAATGAGATTGAGATTCACACAAGATGAAAGGCTAAGTAAGGGTACGGCTTTAACTGAATTGACAATAGTAAACACCAAGCTATGTGTTTTGTTTTCATAGACAACAGGAAGACAAATTTCACCAACAGGTGCAATCTCAAAACCCCCAAAAGCTTCAATATAAGTTTTAGGAGCACTTAGCCTAGAACTATAATCAGGTCCAATGAACTCCAAAGACCTTAATGGAAGGATGTTAACTTCTGCCCCTGTGTCTAGTTTGAAAAGTATAGGTTTGCAGTTAATTAGCAATGATATGCACCAATGACGATTGGTATTAACAGAATTTATAATTGAAAGAGAACCTATATCTGAATAACCTGAAACAGGGGGCAAAGGGTGACCATCAGTATCTTGTAATTGACAAAAATAACTACACTCACCAGCATTTGAAGTCTGGTTAGCAACATTATTATCAGCGTTCATAGCTCCTAGTTCAAAAGCACTACGACCACTAGAAAAACTATTTGTGGC
Source organism: Timema poppense (assembly GCA_902141375.1). NCBI lineage: Eukaryota > Metazoa > Arthropoda > Insecta > Phasmatodea > Timematidae > Timema > Timema poppense. The sequence goes on from CABFOV010000465.1 coordinate 30,702, forward strand.
AACACAATTTCTGGCAAAATGGTTCATACCTCGGCATCGATTACATCGCTTATTAATTGCGGGACAAGGCCGGTTTGGATGGTCATAACCACAACGATAACACACTTTTCTAATAAACTTTTCACTAAACTTGTTTCTGGACACACCAAGATTTTCTTTGGGGTCGGGACGTAACGGTTCAGTCTGCTGTAGATTGTTCCAACTTCTTGATTGTCCTGTTCTCCTAAGGTGGCACCGATTCTGCACTTGGGAGGTTTGGGGGGTGGTTGTTTTTCTACTCACTTTAAATATATCACTCTGCGAGGATCCCCCTCCATCCTCAATGGTTTTCAAGTTTTTGTCTGCTAGCTCCACTGATTTGCAATATTCTACAACTTTGTGTAGGGTAGTGTCTTCCCTAAGAAGGTGTTGTTTTATTGACTGCGAGTTCACACCCAATATTATTTGCGCACGCAGCAATTTATCCTCCTGGTCACCAAATTCACAAGGTGTGGCAAGAGCTCTGAGCTCTGCGTAGAAGTTTTCAAACGGTTCACCGAGGCATTGTTTCCTATTAAAAAAATTGAACACAAGGATGGTTTCATTCTTCTTCGGAATACAGTGAGATTTAAGAACAGACAATATACCATTGACTGTTTCCTCTTCAGGTTTGATGGTAGTTAAGGTTTTATAGAGTCGGACAGCATCTCGTCCTAATAGGTTTTTTAGCCTGGCTATTTGCACGCCCGAAGATTTTGTTCCAGTCTCCGTCGCCTCAAAATATTCTAGAACTTCTTCCTGGAATTCATCGAAATTCTTCGCCAAATCTCCGGCAAGATTAAGTGACTTTGGTTTATTAAACTCCATATTGATAACTGCTTCTTTACAGGATGAGATAATTGTATCCACAAATTTGAATCACAGATAAACCACTGCAGACACTATCGACTGTGCCATGTTTTATTATCACATACAAAATTAACTTTTGAGCCATGCTCAACAATTTAAAGACAGGATCAATTATACAATGAAGGTTATAAACTAAATCTATGTTAGAACAAAAACTAAAGGTATCGTACACAGTGAGGCCAACTGACAAAACAAAATAAAACCCTTTTCTGAGTTAGGCGCTACTATACAACTTATTAAACAGATACACTTTGTAAGTTTCAAAATTACTTGATTTTTCCATTGTTTACTAAACCCAAAAATAAGATTTTCACAATATCTTATTTAAAAAAAAGAGTTAATGCCACTGTTTATAATAGTTACATTCTTGACACAAGAATTATGTTAGATAGATATCACAGTGCTCTTTGTAAAATTGCATGAATAGGTGGTAGAATTAATAGTTTGCAAATATAGGCCCCTACCATAATGTCTAAAATATAGTGCAATGTTTTTCTCTAAAAAAATGTCCTGACAAAAGCTTCACTTGTATTAAATGAGTGTAATATTGTAGCATGTTGGAACTGTAATGGCTGGCAGGAGCATCTAATAATAATAATAATAATAAACTCAAGGTCAAAGGTAGGTGTCACTGGTAGTTCAGAGTTAGCCAGTGGAACAATTTGTGTTGGTTTACTGACATTAAAAATCACCATTGACAGATCTGCAAATGAGTGATTGTGTTAAAAGAAGGCTTCCTTGGACCACAAGAAGCGATAATATAAATTTTAAATTGAGAGCAATAGGTGAGGCAAAGCAAACAGTTAACATGCAGGCTGTTGACAAGTTTGGCGTTTACAAGGTTTGATTTGAGGCCATAAGTTTGGAGAAATATAAGAAAAAGTTCAGGAGTGCCCGCACATTAGGAAAAGCATTCAGAGAGCCTAATAACACTGTGTCAAATTTGTTAAGTTTTTACCTCGAGGTACATTTGAGACCTTTTATTTTACATGTAAAGCCCTTTCAAACTTCCAGGGTCATATTATGTGCAGGGCTGCACTATATTTGGACCAATAAAGTATTTGAAAATTTCAGTATATTTTTTAATTTTTCTTGCCACACCAAATTCCTTGATTTTCTACCAGTGTTTCTTTTTACCAAATCAAAGTTTTAAGCAAATTCTATTAGCCTTCAGGTTTTGAAACATTACACCATACCATCCTATATTCTGTTTTATGTGTGTCCTCCACCAACCTGTGGTGAGATTATTCCACGCAGAGCTGGAGGGATTCCAAGATAAACTCTGGGATGCAGCCCCCCAGATAGTGGACATGGCAGGCAGGGGCAAGTCCTTCAGCTGCTGGGCCCGTTCTACACGCTCGCGTTCATGTTGCTGTCCAAACAGTGCATAACAACATTCACATTATTTTACAAATAGTATAGTTAAAACAATGAAGAAACATTAGTGATAATTGACAACACACTCATAGCAGTTGGCTGCATGGTTTTAACTTATTATTTGCACGTTGAGTCTTACAACCTGTTCAGGAGATCAAAATATTTTACATTAATGAGGAAGCTATAATCCAGAGAAAATGTACTCATGTCCCACGTTCACATGGAGGGAGAGTGGGAAGCAATTTTGGAAAATAACATTTTCAGAACACCTGACCAATATTCAAACCCCTGTTACTTCCATTCTTCCTGGCAATTTACTCTTAGCCTACAGATTATTTCAATCTACAATGCTTCACTAGTCATATCTAATTAATTGTATAAGAGTATGCTTTCTCCATGTTATTCACTTTAAAATACAATGTCAATAAACTAACAGCAGCACAAAGTCACCCCCGAGTCGCCGGTGGCTGTAATATCAATGATAGCTTTATTTTTTAAGACCAATATTCACTGTCTGTTTGGGTTATAGGCATATGTACCAATTATGATAATGAGTTAAGGATGAAAAGGGTTGAATTTTTATAAAGTGTACCCATATTTGCATGAACGGAGAATGGAAAACCAGTTTGGAAAAATCTCCCTCAGTACAACTCACTAATATTCAAACCCCAATTTTTGTGTCATCAATATGATACTTCAACTGTTAGCTGATGTTTCCACATGTCCATCCACAGATTCTGCTTTAGACTATGAGTATAGAATGACCCTGAGTATAAGACAAGTTCTAGATAGCTCAGTGGTTGAGAATTGGTGTGCTAAGCCAAAGGTCTCGATTTTGATTAATGTGTTCAGGTGACATTTTTCAAAATTTAAGAATACTACTAACAGTAGGAAGTCAAAAGGTTTTTTAAATCTTTTTATTTTAAAATATTTCACTTTGGCCACAATATGGTCATTACAATAGCAGGTTTAATATATTTTAACAAAGTTATTTGGTAGAGGGAACTATTTTTTTGCTATTGGAATGTTTTTATAGATAATTCACATCTAAAAAGATTTTTTTTAGCACTGCGTCTTACTACCGATTTGGGTTACACACTTATGTTCTAATTATGCTAATGGGCTCGACCATCACTAGAAGAAATGTTAAACTATTTAAGCTCGAAAAACACTACTAAGGATGAAGATTTTTTTTAACCATCAAAAAATGTTTACCTGACGAAAGTTTACATTAAGAGACTTTTTCCTGGTGGAGCATCGGCCTCGATAGGGAAAAATAAAGGAGCTGTAAGACTGTTCATGAACAAAGTTGGGGGCGAGAACCATTATAACCATTGATGTGGTTTTTTTTTCATCTACTGTTTGATACATAAGTAAAATGTATGTGGCCATGTGTTGCCTCTGAAGAATGTCATGGATGTGGTTATAAAAACAGTAAGCTATATTCAATCACATGCACTTCAGTATCGCCAGTTCAAGGAAATCCTGATTGAATGTGTGAATACGTTGACGTCATAGTGTATTTCACCAATGATAAGATGGCCAAGTCGTGGTAAATATTTAAAATAATTTGTTGAATTATGGGAAAAAATTGAAATTTTTATGAATAAGAAGAGTATCAGTATCTGAATTAAATGATGAAGAGTGTATGTTAGACCTTAGTTTTTGTTGTTCTCGATATAACCAAAATTATTAACCAATTCAAAATGAAGCTGCAGAGACAAGACAATTAATTATCGATGCTTGTAATCACATAAAAAAACTATGAGCAACATTTTATAATTGTTTCTCAGAAATTGCAATATAAGATATAAAGTGTTTTTAGATATTGTATTCATTTCACATTGACATTTCTACTGTCTTAGTAACTCTGCAGATGTAAGTAATTTTTTTACAGTGTGACAATGCTTTAAAACACAGTAACTCCACTACATCAAAAATTAATGTTTACATCATGTTTGACAAAGTGGAAAAATATCCCAAATTAAGATTTTTTGCAGAAAAAGTTATGAGCACATTCATATTCACATAATTTTGTAAAGGTTTTTTTTCTTTTCTTAAAAAATGTAATTTTATATAAGTAAATCTCAAGCTTTAATAACAACTGTAAATAGGAAAATCAATTATGATGTGCAACTACCAATATTAAAATGGATTTAAAAGAGAGAGTGATCACAAAAAAAAAAAGAAGCTAATGTTCCTTTGATGTGGGTACATAATAAAATGAATGAATAAAATATATGTTCATAGCATTTGATTTTCTATTTTTAAAGTGTTTTATTTATGTGTAGCCCGTAAAACATTATAGTTTATCAAAGTGGCCCACAGAATGATTTGGATTGGCTAGGCTTGTATTAGTAGATACTTTTTGTTGTAGTCTGTTGGTCCCCAATGTTATTTTAGTGTGAAAAGAAATTAATGTAATTATTTACTAATCTTGGATCAATATGATATATGTGTGTACTGTGTATTTAATGAAAAGCATGTGTGTTTCCTTAGTTATCTACCCTCTGCATTAAATTAGTGCAACCAAAATAAAATGTCGTCAGTATATAGAGTATTTTAAGTTAAAGAGGAGAGAAGGGCAAGACCTACACACTGATTAAAAAACAGTAGGCCTCAAAGCTCACAAATAAAAACACAACCAAACACATAATTAAGACAATTTCAAGGTGCATCAATCTCCTTTTACAGCAGAAGAGAAGAAAGTAACCGTGGATTCACACATTTGCAGAAAAACTAGAGCAGAACATAAACATGGTTACATGACGAGCTTTAAGTCAATCACAAGATTTCCGCCTAATCGGTGTAGACTATTCCCCTAAAGTTCAACTGATTTCTACTTTGTCTGCTCCGCCTGATATATTTGACACAGGAGAACCAACACTTTCAAAACTATCATGCACGTGCATGATAACACATGTGTTCTACATCCAAAAGAAAGCAGACAGCTTTGTTGGCTTTTATGAGGAGATTTGAAATAACCTGTTAATGTAAAGAGTGTGTATCGAATCTATTGATGTATTGGATTGTTCCACAACACAGCATTATAAATTGAAAATATTCCTTGGGAGAATGATTTAAAATATTGGTTTGTCCCCTAGAAAATAAAATATGTTCATAATCAGCTATTTTAAGTTAACATTACAATGCAACATGGGTCCACTTAAAGGGTGTGAATTACTACGAAGATTCTGCATACTATTTTCGGCGAACATGTGAATCAAGCTTCAAACACCAACTGGACTATTGCAGAATGACGAGAGGTGAATTGTGATCACTTAGCTACTGTTGTTGTTCGTTTCTTGATATTTTTTTTTGTTTGAATTATCATCTTCATCATTATGCACAGTTTCCTGCCATTGGAAGGGCCTGTCTCTAACATAAGCATATCCATTTACTTCTGACCTCCCACCACTTTTCCTCCTTCACACAGGCCCAATCCCCTCCCCTCCTCTCCAAACTTCCTTTATCCACCTGTTCTATATCTTTCACTTGGCCTCATTCCTTCTGCCTCCATTTCAAGAATCCTCCTTTGAATCGTTCCCTCTTCCATCCTCTTCACATGTTCATACCACCTCAATATTGCCTTTTCTATCCTCTCTTGTAGGGGTTCCTTCTACACCCTCTTTCATCCTTTCACTCCTCACTCTGTCCATCCTTATCACTCCCAGCCTCAGAAATTTCATCTCACATGTCTATATCCTGCTCTTACCCCTTTCCTTCATCACCGAGGTTTCTGATGCATACTACAATATTCGGACATAGTATACCCTGTACATCATTCCTTTACACTTCTGTGGAACATCTCTACTCCAGGCCAGACTTATGATGCTTTTGTAAAAGACATTCGCTTAAATACCTCTTTACCCAATTTCTTTCTTGTTTCTTCCTCTTTCCTCTACTAAACTTACCAAGTACTTTAAGCTTTCCACTTTCTTAAATTACTCTTCTCCTAGTTTTACTACCTCCTTGTGGCTATTTTACTTCCGTGATGTAATCATCAATTTACTCTTCTTTACATTAGGCTTCATTCCATATGGTACCATCACCTCCTTACATACATTGTAACAATACTGATTTGGACCCCTCTCATATATTAAAAAAGTCATGAATAAAGTGCATTTTTCTTTACAGTATTGTATGTAAAATATCCTTTCAATACTTCATCCAGGGAGAATCACGCGCTTTTCAGAAATAACGTCAAAGGATTGCACAATTAAAACTATTTTTTTTTTTTAGCAGTATTTTTTTAAAAAAAGCAAGAAACACTAGCTCCCTCTACTCAATAGGAAGCTAGCCTTCATAACACCTGTCGCCAGGACTCTTTCAATTTGTTGGTTCTGACACTGGTTACGAGTGGTCGAAGGGGTAAGAGGTAGGTCATATATAAGCTGCTTGTGTGTATGAACACACGGAGTGAAAACAAATCAAGAGTGCCAGTCGCATAAATCCAACACATTATTCACAGTGCCAATGACATAAATCTACAGAATGTTGTAATAACAAAGTACCAATACAAATTAAGAGTGCCGGCCAAATAAATCTAACAAATTATTAACAGTGCCGGTAGCATAAATATAGCAGTAGCAGTAATTCACAGTGCCACTAACTGAAAGCTGTAATTCAGCTAAGTTGTATCATTTAAACTTATATCTTCAGTGCCGAAGATAAATAACTTTAATAAATCGTGTGCAACATCAAAGGTCTTATTTATTCAGTTAAAATATCACACATAATTCCGTATAAACATAATTGGTGCTCGATCACGAGGCTATAAATACCAATTATATCATCAAAATACCATACCGCTTTAATTAGTGCTCGATCACGAGGCAATTATCAGCTGATTAAATGGTATCACTTCAACCGGCGCCCATCGTCGACCCGTAACGTTTTAATCAGCGCCCAACGTGAACCGATTAATTCAATATCATAATAACATCCAACAGTTTCTACACTCCTAGCTCCTCGTTTCCCCACACCATCAGGTGTCCGCAAAAACCCCAATGACTTAATGTTTCCTTCCCCTACTCTTCTTACTACCTCTTTACTCATTATATCCATTACTACCACAAACAACAATGGCGAAAGCCCGCTTCCCTGTTTCAAGCCATTCCTCAACTCTAACCATTCCGTCCGCTCTCCTCCCACTTTCATACAGCTCACGCCTCCCTTGTACATTTCTTTCACTCTCCCCACAAGCCCATATTTAACCCCTTTATTTGTCAACACTTCCTACACCTTATTTCTGCCCACACTTTAATTTATTATTCTATAGAAATGGCTTACTGCTGTGAGTAGGCCTGCTTGGAAGAAAAAGTTGAGTTGGATTTGGTTATATATTGCTGAGCAAGTTCCCACCTACGAAACTGAGAAGCATTGCAACTAAAGGGGGAGGCTCGCTCGTATTATTCTTGTACTATAGCATGAGTCAAAATATGAATTATGCGTTTGAGCATGAAGTGCTACTGGTTTGTCGAGGTTGTTGTTGTTGTTGTTGTTGTTGTTGTTATCAAAACAATGACCATTAATTTCTTTTCTTGAGTGTTCCTGTAGTGAGGCATGAGGTGAGGTATTTAACAATGCAGTAGTTGCATTGTAAATGGAATATAAGATTTTGTGGAGCAGTTATAATTGTGGCCTTTCATGGGGTATTTCATTTGTGTGAGTCTGCTATTGAATAAGTTGGAAGGATGGTGAATTTTGCAGGTGCCATATCTCAGTTTGTTGCATAGGCCTTTGTGATGTTAGTTGTTGTTTGTGGCTGGGTTGGTCAATTTAGGGTGAAGCATAATATTGCGGGAATTAAGGGGGCGTCTAAATGTGATTCATGAAGAGCTATTGAAAAGATTTTGTGTGAGAGGCGATGAGATTGGAACATGTAGCCATGTAATCAGGATAAACCTGAGTTTGTTTAGTCCGTCATAATACTAGGTGGTGAGCAATATGTCAATGGAAGCTTGTTTCTTGATAGTCTCTTGATTGGATCGGGCTATGTTTATTTGACTGTAGGCTATGTGTTTAGGGTATCCTCGGACTGTGAAAGCCTTGAAAAGTTGACATTACTTGTTAAGGGTTTCTTTCTCAGAACATATACGTTTGGCTCTGGTAGATAGGCTATAGGATAGAGAAAGTTTTATATGAAGAGGATGGTTGATCTGGAAATAGAAGTACTGTTGATGGTTGGTGGCTTTAGTGTGGACTGTGGTGTTTATTTTTCCCTCATGAAGGTTCAGTTCTAGATCCAAGAACATGACAATGAGTTGTGAAAAGTTCCAGGTAATATGGTTATTTAACCTGTTCAGAAGAAACTAATTTATTATAGTTCCTGAACAGGTTATATAACCATACCACCCTCAGATTCACAATAATCTTTTAAGTTCCTAATGCCATTAAGTAGGTATTATGAATTGATTTTCATCAAATATGTAATAAATTCAAATTAGTTAATTATGGAATATTGAAAATGATACACTTGAGAAAAATAATTACTATTTCAAGGATAAAATATTATTTTATGTTGTTTTGTCAAAAATGAAATACCAAAACAACTCTGAATTTGTATCATGTTATCAACTATGCCGTGTAGCAATTAACATAATTGACAAGTGAATAAAGTTAGTTATCAATAGTAATTCAAAATTTTGTCCAAGAGACAGTCTAACTTTTTCGAATGTAGAACAGATCAAAATTACTAATCCCAGGTGAAATATAAGAATATATTACAAAATTACAGCATCAACTAACATGATTGACCTGTTTTATTAATTATATTAAATATTGCAGCAGTAAATCAATACTCAAAAGAATATTTAACTAATTGAGGTGTGGTATATTAAATGTCACCTTGAGCAGCTGTTCATGTTCCTCAGCCTGAATCTCAGACAAAGATTGGACCTTATTGGCTGTCTGCTTGCTAATGGCCCAGTTGAGGTTGAGGGCCCCCTTGTCTGCCCCGGATTGCGGAGGACTAGGGGCAGTGGCAGCTTGTTGCACTTGGAGCGCTTGCATCAGCTGTTGCTGTTCCTTCAGTTCTCGCTACAAAAAGACACATTGCTATTATAAATGCTTCTAACTTTAACATTTTTACAAGTGTTATGAGAAAAGATGCATTGTTCTTTTGATGGTTATTTTACTGTGTGGATATCCGCTTATTATCAATTTAGAGATACTTAGAATAAAACTTTTTTTTTTTACAGCCATTAACGTTTCCAGCCTGTGGTCTGGGTCAATTTTTTATTCAAACCATATATTTTGCATTACCAGCTTGCTGGGACTGACGTAGCTTCATATACCTTATAATTTAACTTAAGACTAAGAAAGGCACAACATCCAGTACCCAGCCGTTAATTTATTACTGTGAAAGGGTAAACCCACATTTCACCAATGATAAAAGTTTTCGGCCATGCTGGGAATGGAACCAGGGACATGCAGACACGCTACCTAATGAGCTAAGGTGTCGGACACTTAAAATAAAACAATATTATAAAAAGTTAAATAATCATAAAAGGAATTTAAAAAATAGAAGACTTTTTTGTAAATAATTAGTGCACCTCTTTCTTTTCCTTCTCTTGTCGCTGTATCTCAGCAAGACTGGGTGGAAGTGCAGCAGGTTGGGTCCAGGCAGTAGTTTTGGATCTCTGCTGCTCTTGAAGGCGCCTTAGGGCTTCAGCTTGTCGGCGTTGCTGCTCAATGCGGCGGGTCTGCTCCTCATCCTCTTCAGCTTTCTTACGGGCACTCTCCTCCTCCTGCCTGTAACAATCCACTTAGTTGACTCTTGCAGGAGGCAATCATTTGCTTATTTACTTGTGTTCAGTCTCTGAACTGTATTTAGATTGCATATTGTAAAATACCTTCAGAATACTTGTTTAGTTGATTTTTATTTTTGCTATTCTTTATTTATGTTAGTTGTGTATTTATTCTGTTATCTTAGAATGTACCCGTCATTTTGGTGAGTGTCCCAATATTTTTTTTTATGGTTTGATTGTTTTTCATTCATTTTGGAAGTTGGAAGGGAAAAGGTGTTTGTTCTTAAGACTTGTGTGGATCCAGGAGCTATAGTGTCAAGTTTCAGTTGTGCGTGTAGACCAAACTGGTTATACTGAGCATTTTTCTTCTAGGGGGACAGGCATTAAATGCCGTTTGGTAACCATTTGGTAGACAACAGTGCTAATTTGAGAAAATGCAATGCTCCATTTTTTTTACTTTTCCTTTGCGCTCCAACTCACACTTTGCAAGGTAGGCCTCATCGCCATCGACAAAGTATTAAGGAGAAAAGGTAAGCTTGCCTTGCAAAATAATTTTGCATACAGTCCACTTCACTTGTTTTTCCCATATCATTTATAGACTGGAACAAACAGCTAGAAAGCTTAGGGTTCATTGAATTGTGGTTATTTAAATAACCTTAACAATGGTAATTGGATGGATGATAAGCCAATCAAAATTGCATGTATTTAAATAAACATTGTTACATCTAGGACATGTGAAAATAATTATTTTTTTGCACACACACATATATATATAGATATAGTGGCCTGTAGTTCAAGATATGGGGTAAGGATGAGAAAGATAGAATTAATAGAAAATTTAACTGCATTTTTTTGGCGAAAGAGTTATACACAGTTAAAAAAACTTCAGTTCACTCAGGTAAGAATCTACCCTCAACTTCCATATTACTGGAAAATCAGACTATATTAAATTGACAACTTTGTAAGAGTGCCTATCAGATCTGGTAATATATTTTGTCCTTAATTCTCTTAACATGTTAGAGTTGATGAGACGTGAAACATCCTAGTTATAGTGGTCTAGCCCAATAAGACTCCTGCAGGAGTTGTACTAAACACATTCTCAAACAATAAGGCAAGCTTGTAGGTGAACAAATGGAGGACCAGTCAATCTAAAATTATCCATGAAAAAGAGTACAAAAAAGAACTGAACTGCGCTCACCACACCTTTTTCTCTCCTCTTCCTGCTTGCGTTCCTCTTCTTGTCTCTGGCGCTCTTCTTCCAACTTTTTTTTCTTTTCTTTCTCTTCTTCCTTTCGTCTCTTCTCATCCTCTCTGCGCTTGGCTGCTTCCTCTTTCAGTTTTCGAACCTCCTCTTCATGTTGTCTTTTAGCTTCCTGAAAAATATTTTTAAATTACTGGTAAAATTTAAACCATTCATATACATGAAACGAAAGAAAGAAATGGTTTAAGGCTAGTCCTTTTATAGCATTAGTAATTAAGAAATAACAGTGCTAGTGAAAACTAAGCATATCAAATATAATGTCAAGTTTCTCAAATATACATTAGATTAATTAACAGGGGTCTGTGAGCTTGGCTATTTTTCATTCGAATCAAACTCAAATCAAATATTTCAAAAAAGCTACGGAGTTTGAGTACATACATGATTTTAAAGTAAAATAGTATATTTAAAATGTCACCAATTAAAGCATACATTTAATCGAATGTCTTTAAAAATGCTAAAATTAAACAAACAATTAAAAATTATCATTTTTTTATAAAAATGACATTTTATTATAAAAATGACATTTTAATAAGCTAATCCTAATATTTCCCCAAAATATGCCCCCATAACTTTATTTACCCTTAAGAAAATGTAAGAATCACAAAGTGTTAGAAATTTGAAATGATTCATATTTTGTTTATTAGTCCTTAATGTTATGATATTGCATGATTGCTTCTTTGGTTCCAATACCCCCCTATTTAAGGTTTCAATTATTTTACATCCATTACTGTTTCCAGCCTGTGGCCTGTGTTAGTTTTTTATTCAAGCCATATATTTTCCATTATTGGCTTGCTAGGCATGTTGTAGCTTCATATGCCTTACAACCTAACTTAAGGCTAAAACCGAAATAACACACAGTCCCCGGCTGTTAATTTATCACTGTGAAAGGGTAAATCCACATTTCACTAGAGGTGTGAGAAGCTTCGAAACTTCGACTTGGCTTCAAAACAAACATCAGATTCGACTTTACAGGGCTTCGAAGCCTCGCTAATAAAAATATTGACAGGTAAAATATTCAATTTATGTTCAATTGTAACTATTCTGAGCTGTTTTATACATTACAAATTAATATTCAAATGGAAAAAAAATTACTAAATTTAATTGTAAATTGTCATAGTAGCTTGAATGGTCAGACTAACACGAACTATTACAATGGTTTAATAAAATATTTTCCAAGAAATCTTAGTGCATTAAGTTATATAAATAACCATAATATAATATTTTCTCAAGAATAAAACAACTAAAAGAAAATATTCAAACTTCGATTAGTCTCCGAGAATATTTCCTATGTTCAATTCAAGTTTACTTCAAATGGAAAAAGTGAACTTCGCACACCCCTATATGTCACCAGATAAATTTTTCGGCCATGCCGGGAATTGAACCAGGGACCCTTAGCTCAGTAGGCAAGCACGCTACCAACTAAGCTAAGGTGTCGAAAAGTGTTTACATTATTTTTGTGAATTATTGTATTCAGTTTGTGTAACACACATTTTAATCTCTTGTCCTAAAAGTGTTTTTCGTTAACTCCTTACTCCTTTCTAATGTTTTTACATGCTTATGTCTTCTTTATGGCCATTTTAATAAACCTGATATTAATTTATTTCTATTTTTGGGTGACCTGGTGGTCTAGGGGTAAGGTGTCAGACTTCTGTGCTGGCGGCCGGGGTTCAATCCTCGGTCCCGGCACAGATTTATCTGATTACCAAACCCTTCCTTCACCTCTGACAAGACATCTTGTGAATGTGGGGAATTCCAGGCCTCCACCGTGGTTCGGATTCCACGTTAAACTGTAGGTCCTCCATTTCATCTCACAATCACCCTACCATTACACATTAGCTTAAGTGCGTATAACCCAAACGGGTAGTAAGACGTGGTGCTAATAATAATAATAATAATAATAATAATATTTCTATTTTTAAATATTGCTATTACTATTGTAAACTGTTAGCAACTCCTATAATCACTAAAGCCCTTAGATAACTTACAAATATTGAGTTATCACTCACCAGTCACCAATCTTGTATATCTTGCAGTTTTATTTAATAGAATAAAGTGACCTTACCTATTTGTGTCTTTCTTTTTTTGTTATTCAGACAAATTATGGTGCACTTTATTTTGGTTGTTTGGATATTTTATTTCTGTTCTTAATTCTAATATAATAATATTATTTATAGTAACTTTAGTTTTAAATATTTAGTAAATAATTAATTAATCAATGATAATGTAATTTATAGTAGAGCAGAGAGAGGAATGGATGAGAGAGAAGGGGAGTGCAAAAATCCACCTAGGAGTGTGCAAAACCCACTCTTTCAATTTGAAGAAATGTCAAAAAGAATATTATGAAATATTCCCGAACCCAAATCACAGTTTAAATAGTTAAAAAAAGTGTTTAATTTAGATAAAAAATATTAGACTTTATATAACTATGTAAATTTAGGTATCAAATATAATTAACAAAATGCTATATTCCAAATGTGATTAATGTAATTCTTATTAAAATAATAAATTAAGTTACTAACCAAAAAGTAATATAATTAGGGGTGTCAAACTCGATTCTTACTAGTTACAAAATAATTGAGAATCGATCATAATATTACGATTCTCGCTACTCGATCAAACTGGTAAATAAACAAAACGACAACATTCAAAATAGGTAATAATCTATTATCTCTAATATTAATTTAGTTACCGTTTCACTTAAATACCAGCAAATTGTAAATATACCGTAATGACCTGAATATAATATGATCCCGAATATAATAAGACCCCAAAATTTTGAGCTGTTCTACATGAAAAATAAATTGTCTTGAATATAATACAAACTGAAATGACACTATCAATAGGTAAAAACTAGAGATGGGCAACTCGAATCTTCGAATCCTGACAAGTATTCGAGATTCGAGGATTCGATGATTGAATCTTTCACCTCATAAACAAAGCATAATATTTTTAATTCAAAAATTACTTAGGCCTACTTGAAAAGCACAACTTAATCCGTAATATTTATTTTGTTGGACAAAAGAGATAAACATGAATAAAATCTTATTTAAAAAAAAAGTTAGGTGTGGAAAATTTACGTGCCTAGTACCCTACCCTCCCCCCTGTATGGGAAGCTTGGACTAGATTGTTTCGGCACATGCTCAATTCTACAACTTTCACCTCATGAACATTCTTGTAAATATTTTAATGAACACATTAAAACACTTCAAAAACTGAAAATCATAACTAGAATAACAAATAAACTCGAATAAATAAAACACATTACGGATGATACAAAATAAGCAGCCATTACCCACGATATAAAGTTAGCCGCCATGACGTATATTATGTTTACTTGCCCGAGTGATGATTAAAATAAAGATACTGTTAAATCTTACTACTCAACTGGTTTTAATTATCTATAACTATGCAAAGAGCCCCAATTTATTGCATATGATCCTTAAGTTAGACTTTTGGATGGGTTTCATGAAAAATAAATACTGTCAATAGTCAGACAGTGATAAAACTGTTTATTTATCCCTACCAGCCTACATATCGTATATCAATTATTTGTTTAAAATTGATTCAGGTAGTCTGATCACTTAATAAGGGCTCTCGAGTTTTAAGAATCAAATAACGACTTGCTAATCAATTATTTATTTTTAAATTGATTTAAACTTAGTTTTTATTATTTTTTAAATTATGTTATTGAAGTAATTGTAGAAATATTCAAACGTAGTCCTGCCTTATAAAATGGGAATGAACATATTGTAGTCGAAAATATGTTCGTGTTTTAAATAGAACGTATTCTCAGAAAATTGATATATCGCAAGAATCAAATATATTTGTTTTCTACGGGAAACTATATAATGGATATACAAGAAAATAATAATAAAACATACTAAGACATTATTGAGATCACTATTTCTAATGTATGTTTAGTTGTTAAGTATGTTGTTTTAGTCTTTAATAAAAATATCCCTTTGTATTTTTATTTCTACTATCTTAATACAATAAAATATCCTTTAATGATGATTAAAGTTGATCAAAGGATAACTGGGCCTATTCTGTTTATTTCACGTTTTTTAGAAACTTAGCTCAATCTAATAACACTTTTAAAAACAACTAAAAGACACTCAAATATTGATTGATTTGATCTTTAAACAATAATTTGATCCTAGTTTGTTTAATTTGGCAGGACTTTAACCTGTATTTTGCGAGGGTTGGTTGGGGTTGATTAAGATTGAAAGCATGAAATAAATCTTAATTCACAGTTTACACTTATGTTGTGTAAAGTAGGTCTATTTGTATATCACTAAAATTTATAACAATTTGTAGGATTCGGATTCGAGATATGAAAATAAAATGTAGATTCAGTTTCGAGAAATAGTGGTTTTGACCAATCTCTTGTAAAAACTTAACAACTTTGACACACTTTTTTTTAAAGTAAAAGTTAAGTGAGACTGTCAACATATATTAATCAATTCTAAACAAACAATTGATATATAATACGTAGACTAGAATGGAAAGTTTCTGTAATATAGCAAAATATTTATGATTAATCGATATATCATAACATGTAAATCGAAAGCTACGATATTCCTATTAAATTAAAATGGCCAGTCTCCTGTAATTATATTCTTGGTTACTCTTCAATCTTTAATGTTTTATTTAGCTATTTGAATAAGACAAGTTTATTAAAAATAAAACAAAAATTGAAGTAGTTAATAAAAATGCAGCAAAAAAAGTTATATTTATTTTAATTTATTGATACCTCGCTGCCAAAACTTTATCACTAATTTCTACCGAGCTAACGTGCGTAGGATCAGTTATGGTGGATGACTTGAAATTTTTGTATCATGTTAAATGTGTTCTTCATTCCATTATAAAATTCGCAATTTATTGAATTAATTTTGAGTAGGTTTGAATTTTTCGTTTTGGAAACTTTTAGTGTGTTTAGTAAATATCTTTTAAGATTTTGAAATTAAACTTTCAAGCGATCATGTGTTGAAATGGTCTAGTCCAAGTTTCGCATTGTGGAGGGAGTAGGTTATTAGGCAAGTTAGATTTTCTATCAATAATGCTTGGAAAAATAATGAAATGGGAAATTTTCAAGAATCAAAGAATTGCGGCTGAAATTAAGAATCAAAGAATTGAGAAAAACAGGTATCGTGACATCTCTAAATATAATTATTTCAGATTTTTTTTACATTAACACTATGATGGAAATAACTGAGGGAGATTAATAAAAAAGCATAAATGTGTTCTTTAAGTTTAAATATTTTTTTGATAAAGCTTTGTAATTGTTGATTCCAAAATTTCACTCTTAAAGCAAAGTTGAAATTTTCAAAGATTTGCACACCCCCTGGATTTCCTAATGTTTTTATTATTAAGAATACAATTTTTTGTACTGTTAAGTAGAGATGGGTTGAATCCAGTATTTTACGAATCTGAAACTGAATCTCCAATTTACATTTGAATCTCGAATCTTAAAAAAAATTATGAACATAAGAGGAAATATAAATATAATAGAATTAAAGAAAATAGAAATGATTATTATATGTTAACATTCTTTCTTATAATCCATTAATTTTAACATTCATTCATTTAAGTGTTAAATTAATCTGAAACCTTAGTAGTCTGTAGCGTGTCTGTCTGCTGAGTTAAGTAAGGGTCATGGGTTTGATTCCCAGCATGACCGAAAAATGTATCATTAATAGAGATGGAAAATTCGATTGCTTGATACCTATCGATTCTTAAGGGTATCGAGAGGATTGAGAATCGAGAAACTAACTCGATTCTTAATGCCTCGATTCCTAAAGATATGTGCAAATGATCATGAATGTTTTATTAAGATATTAATGAATACCTGTAATTAAAGGCTGTTTGTAATGCATTTTTTTTGTTAATTATTTCATATATTTGTATAGTAAAACTTATAAAAGCTTTGATTAGATTTGAAAACCTAAAAATTTATGTTTTGTTTCAATATGTAAACATATTTACTGTGGTAGTATAACGTATTCAAGAAAAACGCGAATAAACCTCCATAATAACAGATATCAACCATGTGTTAAAAAATATATTACAACTGCTTTAAAAATTTACTGTCATGAATTAAATAATATTAATAATATAGGTAAAGTTTATTTCAAAATTCAAAGCCAAAATAAAATCATGACTGTAATTTGTAAAGGCAAAAATGTTTTAACAGTCTAATTAATATTTAATAGACGTTTATTTAAATTTCCAGAGTAAAATTAAATTGGTAAAAAAGGTTTTCCTATCACGGCAGCCATATTGGTTTCTATTAACATAAACCAATATGGCTGTTCCCACTTAGTTTCAGCCCTATCCCAGTGAGAATTGAATATTGAAGAATTGAGCTAAAAATGTAAGAATTGAAAACAAGAATCTGGTATCGTCCCATCTCTAATCATTAATGAAATGTGGGTATACCATTTCAAAGTGATGAATTTACAGCCGGGGACTGGGTGTTGTAGTCTTAATTTTGATTACAAGGCATATGAAGCTATGACAGGACAAGCCAGCCGGTAGTGGAAAATATATGACTTGAAAAAGAAACTAACTCAGGTCCAAGACTGGAAACATTAAGGGATGTTATGTATAAAAAAAGTGTTAAATTATTGATCTTGGGCCTGGTTGTTAAGTTCATCCTATAATATAAATGGCTTTGAGCCACCAATAAGAAGTATTAAATCTATAAAAACAGATTTCAATTGTAGTATTTTTTTATTTAGAAATTTGGGTCTGGAATCTGCAAATATCCTTTAAGATTTAAGAGATTTGAGGTTGCATCCTTATTATCAAGTCTTAATCATTGTTGAGAGATACTTTTTAAATCATGATCTAAAATGTTTTATTTTTAATACAGCAATTACATTATGACTTCAAAATTAATAGAAAAGTTGGACTTTTCTTCAGCCCTAGATACAAATGCGGCCATTGTATTGTCATTTAATGGGAAAAATAAATTTAATAGGCATCTTTTAATAGCAGTAAAATTTAAATTAACTATTTAAGTATTTATTCAAGTTACCTACCAATAAAGAGCAACAAAAATTCTCTAGAACCATGTCAGCTAAAGAAGGTTTGACTAATTCATTTTGTTAACCTTTTGGTTTGAAGTTAAATTTTTATTATTAGAGTCAAGATCCATCTATTAAAAAACAAGTTTATAAAGCATTGCCTGTATTGGAGATTATTATCTATAATTTTTTATGTTTAACATTTTTTAACTATTAATGAAGAATGTGACAAGCCACTCTACAAACAAAGTTTAGCCTATACAACATGAACCAAAAAATTTCAGTACTTTTAAAATGGATTTCTCAAACATGTCATAAAAAAAAGTGTTTGCAAAAAGTCGGTGTCCCTTATGAGTTGTTTATGCAATAAGAGCTACACAAAATCTATTATTGTGCACCTTATTTTACAAAAAAAATTAATATTAGCATTTTTACAATACATGGTGTAGGGATGAGTAGGGTAAAATTTATTTAAAATGTACCCATGTTTGTGTGGAAGGAGAGTTGGGAAACATTCAAAATAAGT
This sequence comes from Timema poppense, assembly GCA_902141375.1. Classification (NCBI taxonomy): domain Eukaryota; kingdom Metazoa; phylum Arthropoda; class Insecta; order Phasmatodea; family Timematidae; genus Timema; species Timema poppense. The sequence goes on from CABFOV010000465.1 coordinate 49,533, forward strand.
ATCCGCAGTAGACATGTCTGGAATTTGAACCCTGACTTCCCTGTCATTGCAAAAGTGATGCCTTCTTAGAGCATGCAACAATCAATGAGGATATTATTTAGCTGTTTTCGGGGAACTTTTATACACAATATGTATTTGTGCATTGACTTTCACTACCCATCAAATTTACCCACATATTTACACTAATTGGTGGATAAGGAGGGCCGTTTTCCTATCTGCTGCGAGGCATGTTTATGAGTTTTCTCTCAACGCTACTCATATTATAAATATTATATATATAATATATATTATAAATATATATATATTATAAATTATTGTTTTTATTTCATGTTTCACAAGCTACCTTACATATTTTTTGCATGCTACTAAGAGCAAAGACTAAAACAAATTGCCTTGACCAGGATTCAAACTAAATAATTAGTCTTAATGATTTATCATTCTCTTCGCTGCAAAAACCCTATAGTAGACCAATGTTGTCATATTCTAATCTATAATATTATTTAATTCCGACTCTTCCTTCACGATAATGCACATATATTTCCTTTTATTTTAACTATCCTCAACCCCAGTCCACTAATTAATATTTGAAACCTGAATAGGTAGTGAGACATGGTGAAACAAATAATTAAAATATGTATTGTGCATTCTCACACCTGATCCTTACTGTAGCTTCTGCTGAAAAAATTTTCCCCAGTGTCAATAGGGTAAAATAAAAATGGTCTGAATTATTATTAGCATTCGCTTCTTACTACTCGTTCGGGTTATACGCACTTACGCTTATATGTAATGGTAGGGTGATTGTGAGATGAAATGAAGGACCTACAGTTTAACGTGGGATCCGAACCATGGCAGAAGCCTGGAATTCCACACATTCAAAAGTTGTGATTAATACATGTCTTGTCAGAGGTGAAGGAAGGGTTTGGCAATCAGATAGATCTGTGCTGGGACATAGGATTGAACCCCGGACCCCCAGCACAGACGTCTGACACCTTACTCCTAGACCGCCAGGTCACCAATGGTCTGAAAAACTCATAATAAACCTAATCCTACTAATTATTGGTATATTACTTCTAGAGCTAGGTTGAATTCATTCTTTTACAAATTCAAATCTCAAATATTTGGAAGAAGGTAGAGGAAAGGTGGATAGAAATTTATGTGTTTCTATCCACCTTTCCTCTACCTTCTTCCAAATGTAATGCAATTGCCTCATAAAGCGAAAAGAGTTTCCTTATAGAGTTAAATCTCAAATATGAATCTCCAATTTACTTTCAAATCTCAATCCAAATCTTGGGGGGAAAAATATGAACATAAAAGGATATATAGATACAATAGAATAATATAAAATACAAATAATAACTAAATATTGACATTCTTTCTTTTAATCCATTTATTATAAGCTATAACATTCATACATTTAGTTTTAGTGTTAAATCACTAGTCTGGGGTCTGGTTGTTAAGTTCATCATATAATTTAGTTGGTTCTGAAACACTCAATAAGCAGTATTAGAGCTATAAAACCAATTTCACTAAAAAAAATTATTTTCTTTTTGATTTTTTTTTCTTTCTAAGGATGTGAGTTCCAAATTTGAAATTTTCTTAAATCCTTGAATCTCTAATAACCTTCCGGATTCAAGGGATTTGAAGGCCTATCCCTAATTACAACTCAATATTTGACCTATCAGTTTCACACTTTTTCATAGAGTGGAGAATTTGTTCACATACTATTACAAAATAAAAATTAGTATTATATTTGGAAGAAGGTATAGGAAAGGTGGATAGAAACATATAAAAGGGGGACGAACACAATATGGCCTTTACAATGAAAAGAAGAACACAGTTCATACTTTACACTGCTGCCAATGGACAAATAGGTAATGGATGTCTCTTAAAGAAAATTGATCGTCACCGCCCAATCCCCCGACACAGGTTGCAAAATAAAAATTAGACCATTATAATTAGCTAACAGGTTACAAAAGAAAATTAAACTTAATATCTATGTAGCCAGTGTGTTATTTGTTGTTTATCAGCCGTACTTGGGTCACTTATGCTTCTGACAAGCTTTGTGTTCATTTCAACTCTTTTTTAAGTTACTGGAAAAATAATCATACAGACCAAATTTCCTGCCGATCAGGTAGCTCCACAAATGATTCAACACTGAAGTATGTCTATGTTATAATAACAAAGATTACAATAAGAAATAAATTGAATGTTAAAGGTTGAATAGACGAAAATGATGTAAATGTGTATTCAGTTTAATAACAGAGATTGAGATTTAGAATGTTTTCTAAAATGAAGTATTTCTGCCAATATGATTATTAGTTTGTGTAAGGTTAGCACTGCCATGTATTTTGAGAGCTGAAAGCTCAACAAATCGCCAGGTTGGCATAGCCTTAAATCAAATTTCAATTCAAAATGTAATAAAAGGTATTTTTTTAAACTTGAATTTGATACTTAATCAAAACCTTGTATCGTTTCAAAGGTTCAAAGGTTTTTAAATTGTGTGCATAAGAAATTGTTTAGTGAATTGTCAGGCCCCAAAAAGGATTTATTATAATTAATGGCAAAATTTTCTTTATTCTAAGAATTGTTAAGATAAACAATATGATTAATGAATGACTGATACTTACCAATGACTCTTTTCAAACCATTTGCAGGTATTTAAGTGTTTTACCTCTTTCTTTCTCTTCTCCTCCTCTTCCTTGAGTCTCCTTCTCTCCTCTTCTTCCTGTTTTTTCTTCTTCTCTTCCTCCATTTTTCTTCGTTCCTCTAACTTCCTCTTTTTCTCTTCTGCCTTCAACCGGGCCTTTTCAACTTCTTCTTTATGCTTTTCTTCTTTCCTGAATTAACATAATGTAATAAATATTGATGGGTTTAAAATTTAAATATTTCCCCCCCATAAAATTGGTGTATAATATTTAATTTCTAATCTTTAAACAACTAAAAATAACTTGAAAATTAAATTAAGATAATACTTTGTTTTGTTTAAGCAATTAGCACCATGAATAAAAAAAGAAGTTTGAGAATACTTAATTATTAATTTCTCCATTTGATTACTAATATACATTTCAAAGAACAAAAAATGTGTTTTGAGTGAATTAATAATTTCTATGCAATTTTGTTACACACAAATGATTGTTTGGAAAAGAGTAATAGGAACAAACCAAATATGGCCTATATGGCCCTACTGTTTACTTAATTTTTAGTCAAATACAAAATTTATTAAATTTTAAGACCTCAGAAATGCTATTAGTTTTAGGGAATACGAATATCTACATATTATTTAAGTCAACAACCAACTTAAGTTATATTTTAATGTTTATTACTGTGCGATCCACAAATATTTATTTTTGGCTGAATTATTCGGTAGTCAACGGTGATTTTATCGCAGTGCACGGGTGTCGCACACAGGTCCGGAAGCAACTACTAGTCTACTAATGGCCAGAAAAGCAATTTTTTTAATTTATGTATGTAAAATGAAAGATTTTTAAGAACATTTGGCAATAATTACCTTAAATGTGAGGCTTTTTTATACTTTAAATATTAAATATTATTCTTTTGAATGTAATTAAAATTATTATGTCATGCTTTTATAGTTAAACTAAATATATACTTTTTTAGTTTTTTTAACCTTATGTTAATAAATTCAATAGAAGTAAATTTTACTTATGAGATAGGTCAGGTATCATCTAGTTGGATGTTTCCTTTTTAAAAGGGCTTTTATTTTCAAGTGAAAAATTAAAGTCACCCGTTTTCTAGTAATAATGCTTATTGATATCCTTTGTCCTTTGTATTGTGAGTCCATATGTTTTTATTACGTTTGTATAGCTCATATTTTTTAAAGTGATTTAAAGTATGATTTTAATTTTTGAATTTGTCCCTGGGGCCCGTGATTGCTCTCCATGGCCCTGAATATAATGGGGATGGAGGACAAAATAAAATGGTGGAAATGAAGAATGTATGAAAATAATCACAAGTGAGGCCAAGAAAGAGATGGGAAGAGCAGATAACAGAAAGTGTGCAAGAGAGAGGAGAGTTACGGAAGCAATCAAAGGAGGAAGAATGGTGGAAGGATAGATGAAAATGAAGACATTTTACTAAACTGAGCTGGCCACAGGGTGGAAATAGTTGATGATGATGACGATAATATGGGGTTTCACAAGTAGACGTAAAATGATTTGATATTTATGTCTGTTTATGTGGACTAGCAGTTTCTCTCTTTAGTTTGCAAGCCTGTACCAAATATGTTTTTTTATCACGTATAAAATTTACAGTGTTAATATTACAGACCTAAGTTCCTCAAGTCGTCTTTCCTCTGATAATCTTTGCTCCTCCTGCAATGAAATCATATGGCATTTAAGAAGTATACAAACTTAATAAAAGGATCAATAATATGGTTTTGGTTTAAAAAAATTGTGATTATTTTTTTAAATTGTTAACTTTTAAAAAATGAAAATTGAAATTATCAATAATATGGTTTTGGTTTAAAAAAATTGTGATTATTTTTTTAAATTGTTAACTTTTAAAAAATAAAAATTGAAATTGTGATTCCTTATCACCAGATTTTTTTTAAATCCCACTATAAATAGGCCTGTGTCAGACTTAAATACAATTCGTAATTTAATAGACCCATCCTGTGATCAAATAAGGGTCTCCATTGATAAGTAGTCAAACTCTACAGCCTCTCCCCATCAAGCCAGATTAAAACACCTAAGAAAACATTGATGACTTTAAACCATTTTTTAGTTAAATACATTAATGAAAAAACTGTTTTCTAGTTTCAAACTATTACCAGTATTTCCTGCTCGGTTTTGATTGCTTTGCCTTGGAGATCCCAGAAGGACATGGGTCTTTGTTGGCCAGGTGGGGGGGCCACTTGTTGGGACATCCAGGAAGGGGTGTTGCCAAACATGACAGGTTGGCTCCACAAGGACTCTGTCTATAGTTCAAATGATAAACAAACCTTCACTTCACACAGAATGTGCTAGTTTTAGCAAATGCTAAAAATGGATATTAAATATAAGCAGCACTCCTGAACATATTGCAGTATTATAGGCCTTTAGATTTTTGTAAAAAAATGTGAAATCAAAAGATACTATACTAATGTGTCAAATTTGATACATAGGCTCAAACTAGGGCTCTGCGAGTTCTTGGATTTCGAGCTTCGAGTTGAGCTCGTCCTTTAAGCTCGAGATCGAGATCGAAAGTTTTGTAGGCTCGTCATTTTTGAGCTTTAATTTCATGTAAGCAAACATTAAGCATTGGCTATCTAATTGATATAATATCATCATTTCCACTTATAAATCATTTGGTTACTTTACAAATTGTTAAAAATCAATATAAATTTTCAAATTAATAACATAATAGAGCTTTAAAACCACTTTTGGCCGGTAGACTTATTAATGAGGAGTCGTTAGAGCTCAATATCGTTGTGGTTATTGAAGCCAACTCAAATTTTAAAGTATGTTTAAAAATAAAAATAAAAACAAAAATAAAAATAAATTATTCATTAAATAATATATTATAAACAAACACTCTAGCTTAATTGTAAAAATAAAATAAATAAATCGATTAATAATTATTGTTTTCCCATTTAATATGCATTGAAATGGAAACATTTTAACAAAAATATTTCAATAACTATTTTTAGCATGGTTTGAAAATTCCATAAGAATTATGAAAGATGCCCAGATATGTTGTTACTAAAATAAATAAAAAAACGTTGAATTATTCGATTTTTTATCATTTTTTTGTTCATAATCGTGCATTTATGGGTAGGCTCAGCCTTAATTTTTAGCCAGTTTGCTAATTATTTTTGTTTAACTTTTAAACTTATTCATCTTTAGAGCCTAAATGTAGAAATAGGCAAGATTATTGAATTTTAAAATCACCATAGGCCACTTCGGTTCTTGTGATTAGACCCTCATACTTAGGCAGACAGCACAAACTTAGTTAAATGTGCCCGATCTGTGAATTTAATAGAGTACACCTCTTTTCATAATTGAGAAAATTGTTTTTTTTATATTCCTTGATTTTTATTGCGTTTCATTAATGTACATTTGGGGAAACTGAGTACTATTACTTTTTTAACACATGTGATGTTACTCAGGGTCTTCCCACCCGGGCTAAACAGATGAGACTTCGTTATCTGGTTCCCAAACATTTCGTCCTGAAGTACATGTAGGAGTTTGGTGGCTATAATGATCCTGTGGGAGGAGATTCCAGACCCTCACACAGTCCCACGAGTAGCCAAACCGGGTCAAGCTACGTAAGTTACACTGGCAGTTTCAATATAGATCTGTCCTTTAGTTATGTGAATAAATCCATAAGGATACATTTCACCACATTTTGGAAGCTTAAGATTCATGTTAGGCCATAACTTGCTTAACTAATAACTAGCTTGGCCCCTCAACCTATGTAATTTAATAATTGACTGCTTGACCACCCCAGCAAGTATTACGGTCTGAATCCTGAGTTTGTGCCCAAGCTTGTGCTCTATGTAGTTGTTTTTTGTATGAAAGAAGTTTACTGGAAGGCATATATCAAAGCATATGTGTCTAGATAAGTAAATACTCCTCTTTTTTTTTACATTTTTCTTAAGCCTATTCAGGAGTTAGAAAGTTTAGTTAATGCTTTTGATTTATAAATCACACCTAATTTGGTTAAGGGTATTCCCTGAAATTCTATTTAAGAGGTTTTACTATTTTTTAACTTAGCTTACTTTACACTTTTTTTTGTCAAACAAATCTTTTTTCCCTCTGTTTTCGATCAACCTTATGTACCTACAAAATTTTCCTATGTAAATCATTTTGTGAAACTTTCCAAACAAGGTCATATTTATATTAAACTTTTAAAGTAACTCCTTGTGAATTCGACATTTAATTTTTTATTTTAAATATTCAGGGAACTAATGAGTTGTAGGGAATTGGAGTCTTGCAGTCACCGTAACTGGTGGCCAACTTTAAGTTTAACTTTAGTTTGGGTTTAATGGGTCTTGGTTCCCAAATTAGATGAAATCAAGTGGCGCCCATTGTGTCAGATTCCCCCCTGGATGTTTCGTGTACTTCAGTTTTGTGCCTTCGCTAGACCTCATTAGTTATAGTAAATTCCAACCCACCCTCAACTCATCCTGTAGCCAGTCAGGTATTTGTATCAATATTTCGGAAGAAATATCGTTGCAAGTTAATTTCCTATATGTAGGTTCTAGGCACTAATAACCCTGTTTAAGTGTTCATCAGGAAATACAACATAGTGATGAATTGATAAGAACTCTACCTGAGGTTTGCTGGCACTGAGTTGTCGTAGTAGAATCTGCAAGGGATCGTTGGCAGGGTTGGCTGCAGGGACAAGGGGAGTCTTGGGGGGAGCCGCAGTGTGCATGATGGGTTGCTGCAGGCCACCCATTTGCTGGATTAACTGTTGGAGGGGATCCAGCTTGCTCTCGACCATTGCTGGTTGGACTAGCTTAGACTAGAGATGTAATGAGAAAAGATATCATATTTCCTAATTTTTCAAATTCTTACACTTTTAGCCTAGATTATTTGGTTCCTGATATAGGTAACTAACATTTGGATTAGAATATTATATTTTAAGAAGGCTATATTAAAACTATAGGGGAGATCGATCTGAATATTGAATCTGAATCTTTAACTTACCCACAAATCTCTGATATATGGAGAATATTGAAACTCAAAACCATAGGAGGTTAAAATTGGTATAGTTTTCCCTCCACTTGATTTTGCTGTTTAAGTTACTATGGGGAATAAAAATATTGACTCAATATTAATATCAGGGAAGGTTCATTCAAATATTGCAATGTGTCAAATCATTTAGGACTTGATTTGATGTTTCAAAAAACTCATTTCTGTTTAAAGGTCGATTGACTATTGTTCTTCAATGGAGATGGAGAAAACTTGGTTATGCACTGTAATTTGCATAGTTTTTTTAAAATTAATTTGAAAAATATTGAAAGTCAAGTTTTAACAATAGGAAATATACCTGAGGAAGTAGATGCATGATTGAATTTTTCTGTGGTTCAGCCCCTGGATGATGCTGTCCATAAAGGTCGACTGGCTGGCTAGCCACTTGCTGGAGTATTAACTAAAACACAAATATTGTTGCAATTAGCATTTACTATAATATCAATGTAAAATAATATGGTTAATATGCATGCACACGTGCACACACACACACACACAGTGAAGTTTCGCAAGATGTGTTTTACTAACTTTTACATAGTATCACACTAAAATTATTACCAAAACGTATTCAAAGTTCACTGTAGCATTATGGAATTTATAATATAAAATATACTAACTAAAACAAAATCTACTAATTGGCCTATTAAATGTTAATAATGGTTTATTTTGATGATTAAAATATAAATATGTAAATTGACACTTTCAAAACCATATATATATTTTCTCTGTATCAGATATGACTGTAATTTTCCATTGTTTATTGAAAAAAAACCCCTGCAATATTAGATTTTTTTTTCTTAACATTCCAATTATCTTTTAAGTTCCCAGTGTAGTATGAAAAATGTATTTAATGCAATTAAAGACTAATGATGAAAGAAGTTGTAGCACTGTATTTGGCTTCAATATTGGTATTTCATGTTTAGACTTGATTATAGGCTTTGTGTTGTCCTCTGTTGCATAAAATTTAAGTACCATATCTTTAAAATGAGAGATTTTAAAAATATGTGAAAACAACACAAGTGTTTAAAATAAGAATGAGACTAAATTTTATAAATAGTAAATATTGTTGAAAAAAAAAGTACCTAATCAATTATTGATTTTTAAATCATAACTAACACTTTAAAAAAAATATTCAAAGATAGCTACAACACTAATATAAAAATATAACCAAAGCACAATCAAATGATTTTAACACTCCTGTCTTTAAAGGCACCCATCACTTTAGCTCATTGGGTAGCATATCTGCCTACTGAGTTAAAGGTCCTGGGTTTGATTCCTTAAGTGGAAGAAAATTTATCATTGATGAAATATGGGTTTATCCTTTCTCAATCCTAAATTAGCGGCCGAGGACTGGATCTTGTGCTTGCCCTAGTCTTATGTTAGATTATAAGGCATATATAGCTATGACAGGCCTAGTATGCTGGCAGTGGAAAATATATGGCTTGAATAAAAAAAAGTGAGCCAGGCCACAAGCTGGAAACAGTAATAGATGTAAGTAAATGTATTTCAAGACATTGCAATTAAGTACACTAACAATTACAACAACAAAAGTTCATAAAATAGATATTTGAATCAGTTATTCCACCAATATATGCCCCTGGTAACAGTTATGGTATAAGTAAACATAAGAATCACAAAGAGCTAGAAATTTAAATGTTTTATCTTTCATTTATTAGCCCTTAATGTAATAACCGTACATGACAACTTCTTCGGTTTCAATTCCATTCCTCTAAGTGTTGTGATTTCCTAAATGGTTTTCCACTCTCCCTCCACGCAAATGCGGGTTCACTTCCTCTAATTCAACCTTCCCAATTCCTAATCTATTAGCGTAATTAGTACTTAAAGCATATAACCCGAACGGGTAGTAAGACGCGGTGCTAAATATTATTATTATTAAGTGTTGTGTATACATCATATATGGATTTTCGTTAAAAATTTATTTCAATTACATTTTTAATGCTTATAAATGTTGATGTTCATGCTTTAAAGTAAAAAATATATAAGATGGTTAAAATAGTATTTCTAGTTAACAATATGAAATAGTAGGCCAATGTGTCATTTTATTTAAATGTAGTAAGTTTGGTAGAATATTAATTACAATTAATTGAATGTGTGAATCCAGAGTAGAGTTAATCAAAATTAGGCATATTTCATTTGTTGGGATGTTGACACATATAGCCAAAGGTAATCTCGAATATGATATGGATTGTGTTATTTTTTAAAGTTGACGAACGAATTGTATTTGCTTTGTTTCATTCAAATGGAATGATGGTGACACACCTGATGTTGCTCAACAGGGGTGAGGGTTCCCCAATGTTCGCTCTGGGAAAGTTTGCTGAGAGCTGTTTGGATCGCAGACTCTTGCTGTTGCCTAAAAGCACAGTAATCCAAGGTGTCCAGCAAAAATATTAAAAATTTTTTACTCCTGACTAGAGATGGGCCAGAAACACATTTCAATTTGAAACAATCAGATAAGAATATGAAAAAATATCGAGACACGAATACAAGATGAGAAAACTACCCTCGAGAGGGCAAAAATGCATTTATGTTTATCAAAGTAAATATATAGTTTATATTGTAATAAAAATTTATTTTGACATTTGGGCTGGCGCTTATTTTGGATAACCTTATAGTTCATTAAAACACTTAAGAATGAGATTTACTTGCAAATAACTTTGAAATGACCTTCAAATTTATATGCATATATCGTGTAGAGCATATTTTTTTGGAATTCTGAATCTATTATCATTTAGTTTGTAGAGCATATTTTAGGTTAAAACACACATATGGATTCAATATCTTGTACAGTTAAATACACAATCCTTCTACATAAAATTAAAACAATGGTATATATAGGCCTACTTAAAATGTGACAGTTATTTTAAACATTTATACGTAGGGGTGTGCGAAGGCCACTTTTTAAATGCAAAGCAAGTCAAAGCGATTCTTTAAACTTGCGAAGAAAAGTCAAAATCAAAGCTACCTAGGATTTTTGTCGTTGTCACTTGACACTACTTTTAATTTTTAAATTAATAATTTTTTTTAGATCTTGTCAGTAACAACAAGAGCCAAAAAAAAAAATCCTTATTATTTATTTAAGGATTATATTAATAATTAATGCCCACAGGGTTACTGATAAGCTTAGTAACTTATCAATTAAGTTTTAATTTTTACTTACATCGTGGAGTTTATAATATTATTTTGCAAACTTTACATATGCATGTCTTTTTATCTGCACCTATAATTATAAGTTAAATTTCGTTTTCTACTTTCTGTACCAGCCATTTTGAATAATAAAGAACATGTGAATAAGCTAAGAAAAACTTCTGTGTCAAAATACACTTGTAAATTTGTCACAGATAATTTCCAAAGAGATAGAATACTATGGACCAAACATTAGACATGAGCTGCAATGATAGCACAACTAAAGAGCTTTTTCTGCTTCATACCAATAACCATGGTGTTATTTCTTTATAGGTATTTTTATTTTTTACTAAATTATGTTGGCAATAGTGAAAATGATATAGTAACATTTACTTACTCATTTTGATCCCAGTTTATGTTGTGTTAGTTAAATTACTAGTCAGTGTTAAAATTCTGTCTAGTAACGGTTTTAAATTTATCAAATATTGAAAAATTTAATAAATTGTAAGAAAAATTAAATCGTTTGATAAGTTTATCAAAATTTAATCCGTCCTTTGAAATTTTTCTAATATGCGAAGGTTGTTGTAGATGTTGATGTCGAAGTCGAAGCTGAAGGCGATTTGACCTTCGACTTTGACTTTTCTAAGCTTCGCACACCATTATTTATAAGAATCTCCCATTAATTCAAGAAAGAATATATAATTTTGAATTAATTATACATAATATGATTTTAATTTATAATTACAATGGGATTGTGGCTGTAAAAGTAATCTCGCTAAAACATTTATGTAAAAAAAAAATGCTCCAGTTCTACACTAAAAATGTTCTCTTTCAGCCTAAGAGTGTGCCAAATTCAACTTGCAATGGCTTTCAAAACAAGTTTAAACTTCTCTTTTAAATTTTGTTCCTGAAACAATTCCAATTATTTAGTTTCATATTTATTAAGATATATAGGTAAACATACGAGAATCCGGTATGCCAGTTTATTTAGGTGCGCAAATAGACGAGAAGTGACCAGTTCTTTGGAAATATATTGGAAGTTGAACTTGTCACGTTTTAGATTTCACTTCTTTTAAAGGTTGAATAAGAATTTTTGTAGTGTAGAAGTTGGTGTGTTTTTTACATAAATGTTTTGGTGAGCTATCAATACTTTTTGTGAAGATTATGTCTAAGAATATGTTTATTTAAGTAGGCACCTGACTACCATCAATTATTATTAAAATCGTGTGGTGCAACAGATAGAGATATGGGAGAGTTCTATTAAAGTTTGAATGGATTTAAGCGAATATTTGGTATATTTTGTAAACATGTTGAATAGATGATATTCCAAGTACTTCTTCTAAGCCAATTTTAATTTTCATTCTCAATTCTATGTCGATTGGTTCAAGTAACCCTCCATTCTTCCCCCCTCCCCTCCCCATACATTTTGGGGCACCATGTTGAAAAGTTAATATTTCATATTTTAACCTTAGTCTACATATATCCAAAGTACTAGCAATATGCCAATTTTCAACGTTCTAATTTGAATTGTTCAAGTAACACCCCACCTCCCCCCTACCAATTTGTTATCATTAAAATTGAACAGTGATTGTTATCACAAGCTTCTTGCTGTACACAAACTATTTACTCTAGATCTATGGATATTCTCTTTTGAGCTTCTCAATACAAATTCAAAACTCTCTGCTTTTTTTTTTTAATCAGAAGAATGCTTTCTCATATCCTTTTTCGCCATTTAAAAAAAAAGATTGCAACAGCATTAAAAGATAGAGTGCTCCTCCTTCATCCCTTCAGTTTCCAATCAGATACACTTAGTGGGATTTCGACAATATAATGGAGGTAAAGTGACCTATCTCCATTGGAATATTACATATAAAATGCATGAAATATGTTTTTTGAGTTTATTCAGTTTTTTCATATTAAACACCCAATTATAATCATACTGTTGCAAGCTTAAACTATTTTCAATTATTAATGACAAGTTAAAACATTAAATTTCCTGCTCAATTAATAGTTTGAAGCTCAAACACAATTATTAAATTATAGTTAATTCTTTATCTAATTATTCCATGGTTTAATTAAATTCTGAGTCTGGCATAATCGTCTGAAATATTGATACCTTAAATTTAACACAATAAATAATTTACTATCATTCATGATAGTTGAGATATCATCAGAATAAGAATAACCTTTGGGTAAATGGGTGAAATGCGGGTTGTGGGTTGCCCCTTTGACTATAACGCTTGTTCTTAAGATAAAGTCTATACATATTTTAAATTCAATTAATAAAAAAGTTATAGTTGCAATGCATACCATTTATAATTTAATTTTGATGTATAATAGTGTGAGAAACAATATTTATAGTAAAATATTTCTTAATTAGAGTTTTAAGAGAAATTATGTGGCCTATTTTTTTGGGTCTTTAGAGTATTATTAAAAATAATAAACTATTGGTTTAGTTTGTTTGTTTTAGGCATTTATTTGCTTTTTTATCTTATTCAAATTTCTAAAATTTTAGAAATTCATTTTTAATTTTCAAGACGAGATCGAGATTTTTTTTCTCATTTAAATTGAAATACTTTTAAGTCTTGCATATCTCCACTCTTTACATCTTCAAATCTCTAAGACCCTAATAATATTTCAGATTTGTTTGAAACAAACCTGAGCAGTAGTTGTCGCTGTAGCAACTGGAAGTGATACTGCTCCAGCATCACTGTGTCAGGATCAATGGCTGCTGGGAGGTTTGGAACACTTTTCGGCAACTGTGTGGGCGGCGGATGGTTGGCCGCGACAGGTTCACTGGTCTACAGTATTGAGAAGGAAAAAACAGAAAAATATGAAATAAAATGTTTGCCTCTTTTTTAAACAAACTAATTATTTTAAAATTGGTAGATGTGATGGAAACTAACACTAGAAGGACAGACACGCTCATTTTGACAGGTAGGTCTCCTTTAAAATACCATAGCTCAAAAATGTTTGATCAAATTTTGTTACAAACGTTCATTGAAAAAATCAGACCTTTAGTATCTTTGTTAAATAAAATTACCAGCCCCTGCAACCTAGAAGGATGCTAAGCAGTCAATTTGACTGATGATGCTTGTTGTTTCTTAAGCGTCAAAATGAGTAACAAAGTATTTTTTTAATATTACAATTGGTGTTTATTACAAACCCTGCCATTCACTAGTATTTATTGCTTCTTATCCTTCACTTGTTTCACAAATTTCAATCAATGTTTTTAGGCATATCCAAAGCAAGACACAAAAGACCTGCTAAATTTAGGGATATAAAGCTTCTGACAAATTAAAAAACCAGTGTAAGCAGTGCAAGAAAATTTTGTACAGCCCAAAAAGGTCCTACAGGTGATGTGCATTACACTTGTGCTAAATGATTTATATAAATTGTGATTTTGTTGAGTATCAGAATCGTACACAAAATTATTGGTACTAAGTTATATTCAATTATGTTGTACTGTGAATCAGGCCTGGCCCCGACAGGCACAATTATTTATTCCATACAAAGTTTATCCTCTGTTGTTTAGAGATTAATACATGGCAATCCCGTGTATTCAGAAGTTTTTTTTTAGAACTGCATATTATTACCATTCAGCTTATACTATATTTACTAATTACACTAATGTGTTAGGGATTAGGAAGATTTTAATTTAGAGTAGTGCCCAGGTTTGCATGGAGAGAGAGAGAGAGAGAGGGAAAACCACCCTCAGTGCACCCCATTGGCATCGAACCCCAATCTCCCCATCTTCGGCAGTCTAGACTATTTTATTGTGAGATTGGTGCCTTCCAGAGGTCAAGAAACTAAGGCCCTCAGGCAAAATTCAGCCCGCCGCCTCTTTATGTATGTGAGCTCAGAATAGATTTTACATTTTTAAATTCTTTAAAATTTCAAAGTACGCACTATAATAAAATGGCTGACTGCCGAGTTGAGAAGTTGTGAGAAATACCATATCCTATAGCTTGGTGAACTTTGTTGTGAAGACACGCAGTTATAATTTGACAGCATTTCCCATGCCACGTGTATTGTTGTTCTGTTACACTTTGTTCTCGTTTTATTGCCTGTGCATATCCATCATGCCACTATCAAAACCAGGAAAGATGAGAAAAGTGGACTTTGAATGCCGCGCTTTTAAAGGAAGAATGGGGTGGTGACAGAGCATTGTGGTTATAATGTTATGACACTATAGGTGTACTAAAAGGGTGCAATATATGTCATCATTACCAGACTAAGCACTTGATACAATATTCCCAACTCACAAGAAAGCAACGATCAGAAATATTGTAAGCCTTCAAATGGAATATTTCATCATAAAGCAATTTCTTCATGAAAAATTAAAATGAGGCTGCATATAAAGTAAGTTTACGTGTAGCTACTTTATTAGCCAAGGAAGGAGAGCCCTTTACTGACTGTGAGTTAATTACCATAAATCATGTTTAATGTAACAGCTGAAGAAATGTGTCCAGATAATTTGGATTTATTTATACCCATCAGCCTTCCAGCAAGAACAATTGATCGAGAGGTTGAGGACATTGGGAAAAAGATCAATAACCAACTAAATAACAAGGCAAATGATTGAGTGTTTTCTGTTGGCGTTTTCTGAGTCAATAGACGTTATTGAAACTTCTCAGTTGCTGATGTTTATTTGAGGGGTTAATGCAGATTTTGAAGTGACTGAAGAATTAGGTTCTATGAATAGCCGGCATGGAACAACTACAAGCAAAAATATTTTCAAGGAAGTTGAGGAAACGTTAACAAAGAACAATCTGAAGTGGAATCAGCTAAAATATGTCACAAATAAGGGTGTCAAAAATATGTCTGGACCAGAAAAAAGGCTCAGGTGTAAAAATTTACAAGCTTTGTGAAAATGCAAGGTATTCAAAGCCTATGGTTATTCATTGTATTATTCCCTAGCAGGTAATTTGAGGGGAATGTTTTAATCCATCATGTATTCTTGAACCAGATGTGTCAACAGTGAACTTCATTCGATCTTGTGGACTTAACCAGTGTCATTTCCATGGGTTTTAAAAAAAATTGGAAATGTAATCTAAATATCCTGACTTTCCCTACTATTATACAGGATTATTATTATTATTATTATTATTATTATTATTATTATTAGCACTGCATCTTACTACCCGCTCGGGTTATACACACTAACGCTAATGTGAAATGGTAGGGTGATTGTGAGATGAAATGGAGGACCTACAGTTTAATGTGGAATTCGAACCACGGAGGGGACCTGACATTCCACACATTCACAAGTTGCGATTAATACACATCCTGTCATACCATACAGGAGATTGATGGCTCAACAGTGGTAGAATTATATTGAGATTATTTTTTAACTCAGAGGAGAAATTGATTTTTCTCAATTAGCTATTGCTGCAGATATCTCAGGATTTCTTGATGGATTCAACTTAAAAATACAAGGCAAAACAGTGCTCATATGTGAATCTTATATTGTGGTAAAGTCATTTCAACGACAACTGGTGTTGATCGAGTCACAGATCATGTCATGCTGCTTTGTCCATTTCCCAAGCTGTCAAAAACTAAAATAAGAAGTGAAAGCTCCATTCTCATACAAATATATTTTATGAGCTCAAACTACAGTTCCAGCAGTGTTTTTTAGATCTTGATGTAAGTGCAGAAGAAATTTATATATTTCAAATCCATTTGACTGTGCAATATAGAGTTTCTACCTAACCTTCAAATGGAAGTGATTAATCTGCAGTATGAAGACACACTAAAAGGCAAATTTTAAAAGAAGAATCTAAAAGTATTTTATCAATTTCTTCCAAGTAATGATTATGCTCAATTAAGACCATATGCTCGGGGTTTTATATATGTATTTGGCAGCATCTAACTGTGCTAAAATACATTTACATTTACAAAAATGAAACATTTAAGTTCTCAATACAGATCAAAATTAACAGATGAACATTTGCAATCAATTGAGATGATAGGGAGTATTAACTTTGTACCCCAATTTGGCGTAATGTCATAAAAAATAAAATAAAAAAAAAGCAAATCCATTTTTCTCAATAATAGATATGTATACTTTATTATTAGTAGTAGTATTGTTATTAATTATTATTATTATTATTATTATGTTACTTTTATTAAATAAATTTGCACAAACTTGTTTTTTTTCTTGTTATTTAAATAGGCCTACCTACAAAAATCCTCGAGTTTGCCTATTGACCTGCAGAGCCTAAGATATTTACTATTTTGCCCTTCACAAAAAAATGTATACCGGCCCCTACTTTAGACCACACGTTAACCGCAGTGGGTCAGATGTAATTTGCCATACAAACCACATACAACAGGAAACAAACTTCCCAAATATTGATGTTCATCCAAATTGAACTCTATTTATATTTGAGTTCACCCTCCTGGATTTTTCAAGTTTTACGTATCAATTTCAGCTCTTTAGGAGAACAAAAAGTTGGAGAAAGTACCCTTGAAGGAAATACACATAATGGATTATTTCATTTTTGAGATAGGGAAATCTTTGATTTAATTAAAGTAAATGCTAAAAACATGTTCCTTAAAATATATATAAAACATGTGGGCATAACAGCACAGTTATTCACTCCTAGTTGAAAGTATAATGTTTGACTAGTTTTGCATTAATTTTTTCTGTTTTATCGTCTTTATATTTTGCAATTATCACTGTTGAGTATGAAAATTGTAGACAATTTTCATAACTACTAGATCAGTTACTATTAGGTTAAATATGTGAAAGCTATATTGCATTTGCCATTTTATTTTTACCTCTCACTCTTTAAGGTAGAGGTCTTCAAACCATAGCACATTTTTTGCGGCTAATAAAAAATATAATATTTCAAGGAAAAAAATAACAAATACAGATGTATATTTTACATGATCAACCAATAAAATATATACACATTTTATGTAATCTTATAAATGATTTTTGTCTTTTATGTGAAAAAGAGAATTACATTTTTATACAAATGTACTTTGAACCAACAAATGACTACTTCAGTAAACAAGACCTACCTCTTGCTATGAAAAATCTAAAAATAGTAAAATACAAAAGAGAACATACTTCACGAGGAATTCGAAATTACACCTGCCAGAGACAGGCCCAGTCCCTAGTGTGAGTAATTAGTGTAGAATAATGAGCTAATATGAATAATTGAATATGTATTCAGGCGAATATTTTTGGTAAAGTATTTCGACCTGCAATCCAACAAGGGACTGAAACTTTGGCTCTTGGACATAAAAAAAGGTTGAAGACCACTTCTTACATGTATAATAGTATACACATAAATAATACAAAAGCAGTGAGTGGGCAATTTCTGTAGACACATTAAAGTGAATAGCCAAATCCTCTTTAAAGTTATTGAATATATTAACTTTGAGGTTGGTTGATAAAAGATAAACGAACGTAGCAAATAAGTCAACCCTTTCAAACCTGCTTCGATGTCTGCGTGGTCTAAAATGCTACTCTCGCAAGAGACTAAACTGCCGATGATGGGGAAATTATGATTCGTTCCTTATCAGGTGTAGTGAAAGTGGTTTGCCCAAAATGCGCACACATGCACACACACACACACACACACACACACACTCTCTCTCTCTCAACACAAATACAGGTTCACATCCTCTTAATTAAACCTTCCTTATCCATAACCCATTAGTAGAGACATGCAAAAGATGAGGTTATTTTTAGGTGTATAAGCTGAAAGTGATGTTATTTACATAAATACAGGGTTAAATTAATTCGTTAAAAAAAACCTAGGATAAAACTAGCTACATTTTCCATTCATATTGTGTATTTAACTGTTTATTAACATATTTGGAGAAAAATCTAATATAAATATATGCTTAGTAATATCTCAATATCATTACCTTTGAGTCTTACAAATAGGAATATCGAAATAATCGATTATCAACTTAGGTTTAGACCAAACAATAACACCGAAATATGTCATCATAGAAGACTAAACTACTATCAAATAAGGAGAACGGAATAAGAACTAGGAAAATATAAATTTGCCAAACATGACTGCCTGTAGCTAGGTCCACACATTTAATGTCCTTGCTTGGAGCTAGCATGAAATCTTTTAAAGGCTGTAAACAAAGAATTTAAATTTAGGTATTGTAATGTGTAAAAGTAAAAATCGTGATTTTAATGCTAACCTTAGATAAAAAAAAAGCTTAAATATCCTGAAAACACTCATTTTTCCTGTGATCCATTTATACCTATAAAATAAGTAAAAACTGATACTATTCGTATAAACGGCAGCCCTGCTATAGTGCTATCACCAGTGTTACCGCGTGGAAAATTATATTGCATGATGTAATATTTGCCAAATTACAAAGAAATTGTGTTTATTTAGAAAAAAAAAAGTTTAAATTTGTGTTAGTCGTGTGAAAACATTAGAATTTGTGTAAAAATTTGTTTTATCACAAATATGAATTTTGCATGTCCCTACCCAATAGTATCATTCATTCATGAGAATTTAACCCAAATGGATAGTTAGACTCAGTTAAAAAACACTCAAAAGATTAATAGAAATAGTGTTAAGTTTATCTAGTAGATGATAAGTGATATGGTCATTCAAGAGAAAATCCAAGATTTGTTTTTAAGTAATGGTATTTTCTTAAAATTGAAGTCTTGAATCTGGGAAAATATATTTAATAAAACAATAGTTTGTTAATTTAATTGTTTTTTATACCTTTTAAAACAATCTAACTTAGAGGTAGACTTGACAGCATGTGTTCTAACCTTGTGTGCGGGACCAAGCATAAACGGTATCCGACCACAAGATTTGATGAGGCCCCCTAATTGTGAGTAATGCTCATCGCAACCACGTCTCACGAGTAAGTTCACAGTAAAGTAGCCAGACCGAAACCAATCTGCCATGTCTCCTGAAGGAAAAGGACCTGTCCAAAAAAAAGAGCAAAACATGTTTATGAAGCACTTGTACTTAAAAGGCCTGTATTATAAAATAAACTCTTTCAATGGAAAATGTTGATGCTGTGTAACTAGAGATACTAATTTGTGGTAAACAAGACAGAGAAAGAACAATAAAAAATCTCATTTAGTTAGCTTAGGCATTGTGGTATTTTCTTCTTCTTTGTCTTTAAATATTTGCCTTTACTTACATTATGGCTTTTATTAAAGATAGTTCAAACACATCCTTTATCAATGATTTATTGATAAGGGAAATACATTTTCTGGACCAAGGTATAGTGGTTATTGGAAATTTCAGCCCATTTATTCATTGGAAAACTTAATTTCATATACTCGTCAAATTCTACTTCGATTTGAAAGTAAACTTATAAATTTAACAGTTATGAAGCTTTGTCAACAAAAAAATTTAAAATCAAAATACACAATTAGATTCAATTAGTGTTGTTTTGTGATGTAATGTACACTTTATTTACCTTGAAAGGTAGCAGTCTTATCCAAACAAATTAAATTATGATTATAGTGGAGTAATGTAAGGTAAACTTTCTACCTCATAGAGTCAAAAATGGATACATTACAAATTAATGTTCGCATGACAAAAATTTAGATGTTTAATTTACATGTTTATTAACTTAATCTGGCAGCTTAGGGCCCAATATGTTAATTATGCTTGCAATATAACATTTTGTAACTAATGTTTAGTATTGAAAGTTATATAATTATAAAATCTATTATATTTTATTCTTACTTATTTGTTTAATATTCTAACTTTGATTCTGCTTAGGAATATTTCAAGAAATACTTCATGTTACTCGATTCGACTTCACTTGAATTGAAAAAATGGACATCGCACACCCACATATACCCTTTGTTTACACTCTAAGGTAGCAAGCTCACCATCCGCATTATTCTACTATGGTAGCAATCAGGGGTTTCCAAACGTTTTAGATCGAAAGAGCCCTTGCATTAGAAAAAATTCATGTTGAAGCATTCAACAAATTTTTTTAGCTACTAACATTCAAAAACAATTAAATTTTACAAATATTTTAGAGCTAAAGGACCAAAAAGATATTTAAAAAAAATCACATCTACATACTTATGCAAAAGGCTCCAATTGCAAAATGCAAACATTTAAATCACTATATATTTATTAGTGGCTCTGGTGAGTCTGCTTTTGATCACAAAGTAATTTACTATTCGAACTTAAGGTTGTCACTTGTAAGCTCAAAGCATCTTCTATATTTAGCCTTTTTTGTAGCATAAAATGAAAAATAATTGCTCATAAATATATTATGTGTACCGCATACAAAATTTCAAAGTTTGACTACTTATGTAAGGATATTTCATAAATATTTAAAAACAAAATTTTGTAATTTCTTCTTAATGAATTTTTTTTCTATAAGTTCTTTTAAAAACATAATCCATGACATTGGCCGATGTCCTATATTAAGATTTGAAAAGAAAAAAAATGGTAATCTTAAATAGTGATCCTATTTTATAGTGTGAAAAACAAATAAAGAATATTTAAAATAAATGCCTCATGGAACCTGAGAAAATCAACAATGACACATGATGGTTGTCCACAGGATCATTCTTATACTTACTTACTCTATGGCATTAGTATCTCGAAAGTTCATTTCCCAGCTTACAAAAGTACATAACCTGTCCTTATCTTGGGTTAATTCTATCCAATCCAACTCATTACACTCCCTCCGTCAGAACCAATGGGGTCTATTCCTATTAGGTTTGCCAGTCAATACATTGAGTACAGTTTTAGTTTTATTAATTTGAGCTGCATGGCTTGCTCACCGAAACTTGCGAGATTTGATTACTCTAATGTCTAGTTAAGAATACAGGGAATGGAACTCATCAATAAAGCTGGGATTTTTATGTAGCAACATATACCAAAATATACATGTATTATTATTATTATTATTATTATTATTATTATCATCATCATCGTGTATTACTACCAGTTCAGGTTATACGCACTTACGCTAATGTGTAATGATAGGGTGATTGTGAGATGAAATGGAGGGCCTACAGTTTAACGTAGGATCCGAACCATGGTGGAGGCCTGGCATTCCACACGTTCACAAGTTGGGATTAATACAAGTCTTGTCAGAGATGAAGGAAGGGCTTGGCAATCAAATAAATATGTGCCAGGACCGAGAATTGAATCCCAGACCTCCACCACAGAAGTCTGACACCTTATTTCTAGACTACCAGGTCACCCAAATATTTAGTAAAATACAGTGAAATATGCGGTTAGATATGTAGATTTATATATATAAAAAAAGTAATATCATATAAAACAAATATTGTATTAAGCTAGCAACATTTACCTTGTTTAAAATGTGAACTGCACATACAATGATGGGTTATTTGTACTTTGTTGAATAATACACAATTATATACATTTCAATTTTTCTGTGGTCATTGATAGCTGTTTGTCAAAGAGAGAATATACTTGTTGGCAGAAAATGTCTTTGCCACGTCACTGGGGTGAATTTCAACAAAATAATTTTCTCAGGAGAAATGTCATCAGGGTACATGGCACACATTTACAAACGTTTAATATCCAGGGTCTTTTTTAAATTTTCAATTGCATTTTCCATTATACCTATAGATTCTTGTAGTGGAAGTCCAGAAGTCTCCAGTTGTGTGATACTCTCCATAAGCCGGCTGAAGTGGCACCTGATGTATGAAGTTTAACAGGCCACTTTTGGATAAAAGAATGCGTTCTGAGAGTCACGCGCGAACATTGCATACTGAGGGGCGAACATATTTACTACTAACTTCCTAGCTCGATTGTTCATTGTAGAAGTTGGCCGCGTCCATCCATGCTCTCCATCTTGTTAAAACTGGTTCCAGGAAGAACTGCACATCAAACAAGAGTTGTTTTTAAGTTTGACTCAATGTGGAACTTTCCCAAACACTTTTTTCTCACAGAAATTAATCTATTCACTTGGGGGAAGTTTGCTCTAATGTCCCCAACACGTTGTTGTCTGTGAGCCAAGCTTGTAGGATGGATCATATCAGGGTAGAACAACTTCAAAAAACTTGCAGTTTTCAGCATATACACTTTGGCATCCAAATACAATACCACCAGGACCTTCTTGTTTTGTGAGTTCTCCTAGACCCCAACACTTTCTACCTATCATTCACGAATCTTTCAACAGTGGAATGATTTGTATGGTCTCGCACTTTGCAGTAAATCAAATATGTTTTGAAAGCTCTTCAGGATTTAGCTTACCTACCACGAGATTCATAAGAAAGTGACCCTAAACATTCATGGTTTAATCTACAATAACCCATATGAAGGCATCTTTTATGTAATTTATTATACTTTCCATAGTTTCTTCATAAAAGATTTGCAGGTAGTTCTATTGGATGATCAGGAAATTGTCTCTTTCCACTACTACACAAGTCCTTAGATATATTAAAAGCACTTCAAATAACTTATTCGTTTATTATTTTCATAAAGTACATTTAACACATGTTACTCTAATTGTGATTTCATATAATTTACAATTTTGTTGTTGTTGCAAGCTTGACACATTACAATTTTGCTGTTAATTGTGACGGAGACGTCGATCACAGCCTATAATTTACATTTTATGGCCAACAAAAACATGACTGGTGCCATAGCGAAAAAACAAAACAAAAAAAACACTGATCATAGCTTGCTGTTAGACTTTCACTTTCAACTGTTCATATGAAACTAAATTCCCTTTGAGACATTACAGGATAGGAATTAAAATAAATGGACAGGTGTGTTGGAGTGGAGGTTCCCGACCAAAGTTAATTATCTGTTTAAAAATTCTTATAAAAATCCATCCATCTCATTTTGAGTAGACTTGAGTGTAGGGGGAGGGGGCATGTACTTAAAGGAAAAACACTTGATTACCCAAGTTGAATTTTACCCTTTTCAATAGTTCATTGACACATTTCTTTCAAATGATCCATGCAAACCAAACCAAACAATGTTCAAAAATTCAACAAATTTCAAATTAGCATACAAATACAGTAAAATATCATAAAATATGTAAATCTATGCAAAATCATTTGAATAGGTAAAAAAGTCAAAATATCTAAAAATATATAGAATGAAAATCAAACATAATAAGCTAATACTATGGTGATTCTTAGACATTGCTATTTTATGAGCATCTAAATGGTGAGGAATATAATATGTATTTATTTAAATATAAATCGCAGATCTACTCATCATTATCTAACCTCCTTGTGTAACTATTCATCATCTACATCTCTTCTCGTCATGTAAGGTAAGAGACCATGTTTCACACGCATGGAGAACAAACGGTAAAACTATTGTTTTGTATATTCTTAGTTTTACATTCCTTTATTTTAATAATAATCATTATAATTGTAATAAGGAGATATATTATAATAATCAAGGAATAAACATATATTATAATAGGAAGTGACTTGATATTTAAGGGAATAAACTAAACAATTTAATAATAATAATAATAATATTTAGCACCGCGTCTTATTACCTGTTCGGGTTATACGCTTTTAAGTACTAATTAAGCTAATGGAATAGGAATTGGGAAGGTTGAATTAGAGGAAGTGAACCCGCATTTGTGTGGAGGGAGAGTGGAAAACCATTTAGGAAAAACCACCCCCAGTTCACCCGACCGAGATTTGAACCTCGATCTCCCCGTCCTCAGCAGTCGAGCTCAACACGACAAGCGCGTTAGCCAACTACGTCATCGAGACGGGTAATTGGATATCAAAGGACGGGAAAGCTCAAGGAGTCATTGTGACACATCTAAACGAAAAGGTTATAGTGCACATAATTAACACTACATCAGCCGCAGAAATGTGGACAAAACTGATGGCGGTATTTGAGAGGAAGTCAGAAACCATTCTGCACGTAGAGCAACAGAAATTCTTTTCACTTAAGTGTGAAGAAGAATACATTTTAACCTTTTTCGCAAAACTTGAAGAAATCTGAGGAAAAACAGCTCAATTGGGAAAAAACAAATGTTAATCACGAATATATTGATGTTGTTACCAAATAAATTCAAACATTTTGTTGCAGCCTGGGACTCTGTACCGACGGAGAAACAAAGTCTTGATGAGTTGAAAGCACGCCTACTCATTGAAGAGGAGTGGCAACATGAGATAGATGTACCAGCCACTGCAGGAACTTCTGTGGCGCTGGCGAGCAAGCGTTACCAGAATGCGGTGAAGAGTTTCAAATGTGGTAAAATAAGCCACTACAAGCGAGACTGTAAATCATCAAAGGGACCTTGTCATTTTTGTAATAAGGTTGATCATCACATTAATAAGTGCAAAGTTCAATTAAATAAGCTACAGTATAAGGGAAACAATAATGCAAATACAGTTAATCATGCCAAAGGGAACGCGTTCATGACCAACTTTAATAAATAACCAAAATTGGTTAGTTGACACAGGAGCAAGTGAACATATGTGCTACATAAAGGAACGATTTGTGACATACACAGAACTGTCTGATGTTAAAAAGATCGTGATGAGTGATGGAAGTGAACTGGATGCAGTAGGTTATGGAACTGTCGAACTTAAAGCATATGATGGTAGGAAATGGATTCAAACAACACTGAACAATGTATTGTATGTACCAAAAATGACAGTGAACTTATTTTCAGTGAGGTCATGGACAGAGGCTATCATATGACCGTTGACAGTGAGTTGTGTAAAATAATGAAATATGGCCAAGTGTCTGCCATTGGCCACAGGCATAACAAGATGTACATTATGCGTTTTAGTTCATATGAACATGCTGCTATAGGTTATGGTAAGAACAGTTTAACAAGTGGCAAGAACTTCTAGGTCATCAGAAGCGGAGTGAAACATCAACAACTCAAACCTGTGAACTGGTACACATGGATGTGTGTGGACCAATGAAAGTTCCATCTCTCGGTGGAGCAAAGTATTTTCTACTAATAAAGGACGATTATTCAGGATATAAACATGTGTATTTTATCAAAAATAAAGGTGAAGTGGCAAACAGTTTTTAAACCTAGCTGAACAAGACACGGGTAACTGAGTGAAAATAGTATGAACAGATAATGGAACAGAGTTTGTAAACAGAGAACTGCAAGGGATATTTGATGAAAGAGGCTTTCGACACCAGACATATGTGGCGTATACCCCTGAGTAAAATGGAAAGGTGGAAAGGGATAGTCGTACCATTGGGGAAGCATTAAGATCCATGCTAATGGCTAAAAACTTGAATAAAAATCTATGGGCTGAAGCGGCTAACACAGCCACATTTGTGCTAAACCGAACTGGGAGGAGCAATGTGCCTGATAAAACTCGTTATGAACTTTGGTTTAATCAAACATATGATGTAAGTAAGCTAAACATATTTGATTCACAAGTGCATGTACATGTTTCAAAACAAAAGCGACATAAATGGGACCCAAAAAGTGTGAATGGACTGTTCGTTGACTTTGCAGAAAATACAAAAGAGTACCAGATCTTCTTCCCCAACACAAACACAGTGAAATTGAGATGAGATATAGCTTTTGTAAAAGATAATAAACAATGCCAAACAAATTATGTTCAAGAGTACGGAAATAAAATAGGCCTAGTACAGAAATTGAACACATCAGAAATAAAAAATAACCAGGAGGTGATTGAGATTCAGGAGTGCAATCGAGATGGCAATGACGTTGAAGATCGTGATGCAATAAAAGAAGCAATCCAGTTAGAAGACTCACAAGATAGCTCTGACATTAAAGGAGCGAGAGAAGCTGGTAAACGATTTATGAAGAAACCTGTATGGCATCAAGACTATGAAATGAGTTTCATAAGCATGTTGCAAGAATCAAATTCATATGAAGAAGCAATAGTTTTTACTCTGATGAGTGGAAAAATGCTGTGGACAAAGAATTAAGTGTGCTACTTGAAAACAATACGTGGACAAATGTGCCAACCCCGGTAAACAAACGTTTAATAGATAGTAGGTGGGTTTACAGAGTGAAACAAGATAGTGAAGGAAACCCATCTCAATCTAAAGCACGGCTGGTAGCCAGAGGCTTCCAGCAAAATGAAAGTTTTGAAATGTATGATGTGTATTCTCCTTTTGCAAAAATTACTACATTTCGTATTCTATTGGGTATTGCAAATAGGTTAGGTTTACCAGTCCACCAAATGGATGTTAGAAGTGCCTTTTTGTATGGTGATATAAATGAAAGAAGTATACATGCGATTACCTAAGGGCTTAAACTGTGATGATAATTCTGTGTGTAAACTAACAAGTCAATATATGGCCTAAAGAAGTCACCAAAATATTGAAATTTGACAATGTAATAACAAAAAACAGGTTTATTCACTCTCAAAATAATTTTTGTTTGTATATCAAATGTGACGCTAAGAGCAAAGCATACTTGTTATTATTTGTAGATGATATTTTGTTGTTTGGCACAAGCAGGGAAGAAATTGATGATTTAAAGGGTTGTTTAACTAACATTTTTTGTATGAAGGAAATAGGTTTGGCAACTAACTACTTAGTTATATGTATTAACCAAAACCAAGACCTAGAGAGAGGTGTGATTGAACTGTGCCAAACAAATTACCTAAAGCAAGTTTTGATTAGATTTGGTATGTTAGAATCTAAGCCTATGTCCACACCTATGGAAAATAAATTTCAATTTGTTATGCCTAAAAAAAAGTGACGTTAAACTGAAGACCAAATGGCCGACGTGTTTACCAAACCGTTGGCAAAGAATAAGTTTATTACTTTTAGAAACATGTTGTATGTTATGTAGTACTTTACACGAGTATTCATAGTAAAGATTGAGGGGGCGTCAAGATAGGCCTACTTAAATATATGTCATTAATCATAAGACTGCTAAATATAAAAACTAAAATGTCAAATAGTAACTTGTTGAGGGGGCATGTGTGAATAACAACATAGTTATATTTGAATTATTAGTTCCAAATGTTTCCACCCCTTTTATGTGTGTGTTAGGCCTATTACTTGCATCTTTGACTAGTGATGTATATTCCATTCACGGTAGGAATTACTCTCTGAAAAGTCTTTTTTCCTACCAATATCCTACTATATAGTAGATTTATGGTAGGGAAAAAGGCCTTTCAGAAGTCAATTCCTACAGTGAATGGAATATACATACACACTACCTGTTCTGTTAAAAACATGTGCGTACACCAGTTGTTGTGTCATAAAACTTGTAACTGTATCATTCAATATACTAATACATTTATACAGCACACAAAAGATATAGTGATTATTCAATTCCATGAACCTCTGTAATTATAATTATAACAAATTGAATGCAATGCATTGAATAAGATTAAATATATAATAAACTAAACTACAATCCATTCATCATAGGAAGTGTTGTAACTGAAAGCTAACAGAAGTATTTTTTTACTGCAGACATTATTTTTAATTCACTAATATCCCATGTTTAAAATAATAATTATTTTCTTAGTAATAGTATAAACAAAATAATGTGTATCAAACATTTCTATTAATACTTCACTAAGAATTACTTTATTAAATGAACAAACTTCTATTACCAGTCTTCCAATGATAAATGGATTGTAGTTTATATTATATTACATAAAAACTATTTTTTTAAGAAGTATAAACAATAGACAATGTCAGCAAAATTAATTTAAAGGTTAATAAATTTTATTTTATTGTGTTAGTAAAAGCCTATGGCCTACTTAGTAGAGAATGTTTTTTGTTTAAATTGTATTGTCTGGTCCAACTGATGTTCAGCAATAATTATACTCTTGTACAACAATAATTAGCTCCTCTTCAAAATTGCCCATTTTACAACTTACAACTTGAATACAAAACAAAAATACCACCTCACCAAGAGTTTCGAGCTGTGTGGAAGAAAGGAGGAAGTGTTTGAGAGGGTGTAGTGGGAGTAGGCAACAGCTGCCATGACAGTATCGTACGTATCTTTCCGCTTTCAAAGTGGAATGAAAAACCATGCAGTGTACATATACAATACTATGCTGCTACCATGGTGCTATGACGATTGTCAGTGTACGCAGCTCCATAGCAAAGCATGGCAAGAGAAAAAACCTATGATACTTGTACGATACCATATGGATACGATACTATGCCGGTGTGCGAGGACCTTTATACTGCAATCCTCCACCACTAAACAAAATATCTTCAAGGAGCCTCCGAAAGTAGCCTATAAACAACCAGCCAATCTACGCAACTTACTTGTAAAACCCTAAATGCCGGACCCCACAATTCAACTTGAACCCAAACAAATATTAGGTACAACCACAAAACCTGCACAATACATACACCTACCAATTCATTCTCCAGCAACATAATTAAAATAAATTATCCTATAAAAGGCCACCATGCTTGTGATTCTGAAAACCCCATCTACCAACTGGAATGCAACCGGTGCCAAGTACATTGGTCTCACAACAGAAACGCTAAGAAAGAAAATGCATGGTAATCAACATTACACAAAAATTAAAAATAAAGATAAGCCTATAGCATCACATGCCGAAACCCATAGCCTGGACTTTAATAGCTGTTACACAACCAAGGTGGTTAAATCCCTAAACAAAGAAATATGCAACCTTTCACAACTAAGCATATGGGAACTGGCCCATCAATATATCATCAAATCCAGACAAGCCCCTTACGTCAACCTTAGATAATTCCTTTCCTTCCTACCAGCACACTTATTATTACATTCAATGACACAATAATAATAATACAGTATATAACACAATTTTTAGTTTTTCTATCTATTTATTCAAAGTGCTGCCATCTATACAGTGACATCATAAATGAAAAAGTCAGCTGTAGACAGTCAACCTTGCAGTTCAACCAAGAGCATCAATCTTGACCTGATGAAGCTGTCTGTGACATTGAAAGCTTGTCCTTAAAAATGTGTTTGTGTTTTTTTTTAGTTTTCTATCCAAACAAATTCTATTCCAGTATCACCAAGGTAAGTGTGCCGGCTATCCTTCCTAATTTAAACCACAAAAGACTTAATATAACATTTTCATTCAAGATATTGTCTCGATGTATGAGTTTAGTTCTCATCTTGAACAAATAAAGTCAATCTCGCTGTTGCTGCAGCTGCCATAAGAGAAAAGTGTTGGAAAAACTGTAGATTGAAAACAAATTCAGAAAAATCACCATTGTAGTAATTTTTTGAGAAAGCAAAGCCAAAACCTTTTGTTTGATATTATAACAACTCAGTAATGTTTATCTATAAATTGAGTTCTGGTCTCCCCTTGGTTATAAACAATGGTGTATCAAGTACTAATTCATAATGGTCATAAGTGTTAATCAATTAATTAGTTTGACCTGAAAAATTTGACTAATAATTCCCATGAATTGCCCTCATCATCAACTTTTTCCAGCTTGTGACCAGGTCAGTTTAGTAAAATGCCTATAAGCCTTATAAGCTTGTAAAGTGAAACTAAAACTAGGCTCGTCTTATCACCTTGTTCTTCTCCTTGAGGGTCCCTGTAGAACCACATATCTTCCGAAGCACTAATGTTGGGTGGATGATGAAGGGGCACAGCCTGACGAGACGGAATCACTTTCTCCTCCTCATCCATCAACTTTGCCACCAGGTCACCCATCCGCTCCAAGTCATCATCAGACTTCTGAGTGTTTAGATTTCTGGTTGGTAACCCAGTATAATGGCTCGGCCCCTTATCGTGTTTCTGAACCCTCGATACTACCACTGGTTTTGTCACTTCAACTTGCGATGACACAATAACAGAGCTATTGTTCTCACTTGAAGCACTCTCCACAATATTAGATTTAACAGGGGAACTTTTTGTGAGGTTGGGGTAGGGTGCCGAGACATCATTTCTACCGGTTTCAAAACCAGTGTCTTTACTATCCTTACGATCAGATAGTGGGGCCGAAGGAATACTATGTGATGGGGGCAACTGTTTTTGAATATTAAAACTTGGGGAGTTTGAAGCAGGAAATTTCTGTCCAGATGGGGGATTAGCTACTGGAGCAACATTTGTGGCACTTTCCGTCAATCTCTCTGAACCCTGAAGCTGTGCATGCATAACAGTTTCACCACTTTTTTGAGGGTCGAAACTTATATCACGAACTGCTGGCGTAGAACCAAGTGATTTCCTAGCTGTTATGGACTGGGGCCGCCTCTGATTGTTGGTACCACCCGAACCTTCAGAAAACTTTCTAGTGCGTGGTTCCTTTGAGTGTCCATCACCTCCACTCATGCCACCAACCTGATAATTGAAGTCACATTTGTATTAAAGGAACAGTTTTTCTTACAAAGCAAAGAAATAATTAAATATGATTGCATGACTATAATTAAAAATTAATATTTAACATGGGAAAATACTATTTAAAAAAAAGAATGAGGTAATAAAAGTTTGTGTGTGTGTGTGTGTGTATATATATATTGTTTTGCGATATCATTTTTTTAGAATTTCAGAATAATTGTCGTTAAGAATCATAGTGATTTGAAATAAACAGTATGAAAAGTAATTGACCAATTTAAAAATGTGAAAATATACACTAAAACTCATGTTTCTTTTAGGAAGGAGTCAATTTTATTAGGAGTTTGCAAGCTTTTATCTTTTCATTCGAGTCGAACTTGAGTCTAGTATTTCTAAAAGCTCCCGAGTTAGAGTCGAGTTCAAATATATTCATAATTTTAAAATGTTAAGAGTATGTATTTGTTTATTTTAAATGTAAATAGGTATCACTTCATATAAATTTTCAGATTAAAAAAATATACTAAAACACATATTCTTAAATTATATGACACGCATTTTTATAAATATAAATACTTTTAGAAAAAAGTTAATAAATTGGAATATTGTTTTTTTAATTAAAAATAACACTTAAAAAACACAAATTGAAAATAAGAACAACAGTCAAAAAAATATAAAGATCGTAATAGAAAAAACATTTAAGATGGTTTCAACACTCATGTCTTTTGGGATATTAATTAAAATTACACTAGAAATTATAAAAAAAGTAATAAAATGAGTAATTGCATGATGGCTTGGAAATGTACAATAAGATAGTGTAGAAACACTGCACAATAATGTGAAGTAAGTTATAGTGAAGGAAGTCAACCTTAAATGATATGTTGACATGGATAGAAGAACACACCTCACTTCATTTCTTCAAACACTTTTACACTACACTTACCACATCTTCAAAACTTCCACAGTAGCACATTTATTTCTGAAAATTCAAAACAATGTGCAACCGTGAAAGTTTTAAAGAGCGGGAGGTGTAAAAGTGTAAGAAAAAATAGAGAAGTGTGTTTGTTTATATCTAGGCCTAACCTATCTAACCTTTCAAGTTGACTTCCTTCACTATCATTATGATTAGCACCGTTTCTTATTACCCGTTCGGGTTATACACACTTATGCTAATGTGTAATGGTAGGGTGATTGTGAGATGAAATGGAGGACCTACAGTTT
This sequence comes from Timema poppense, assembly GCA_902141375.1. Taxonomy (NCBI): domain Eukaryota; kingdom Metazoa; phylum Arthropoda; class Insecta; order Phasmatodea; family Timematidae; genus Timema; species Timema poppense. The sequence continues at coordinate 81,786 of CABFOV010000465.1, forward strand.
AACGTGGAATCCGAACCACGGTGGAGGACTGGCATTCCACACATTTACAAGTTGTGATTAATACACGTCTTGTCAGAGGTGAAGGAAGGGTTTGGTAATCAGATAAATCTGCGCCGGGACTGAGGATTGAACCCCGGACCCTCAGCACAGAGGTCCGACACCTTACCCCTAGACCACCAGGTCACCCATTCCTTCACTATCACTTTATATTATTGTAGTGTGTTTCTAAACTATTTTGATAAAAAGTTAATAATAGTTAATGTTTTAATAAGCTAATATTTCCCAAAATATGCTTCAGTAAATTAATTCGCCATATAAGAAAATGTAGGAATCATAAAAAGTTAGAAATTTGAAGTGTTTCATATTTTGTTTATTATTCCTTAATGTAATCGTGCATGATCAGTGATCATGTCTTGTTCCATTTCCATTCATCTATGCACAGTTGACATGCGCATTGTACGGGCTCTCACTAGACATTATCTTTTTGAGAAATTTATTTTAATTCAATTTTTAATACTTAAAAAAGATGATGCTCATATTTGAAAATTAAAAATAATATGACTAAAATAATATTTCCAGCAAACAATATGAAAGAGTAAATGCTTTTAATGTAAGTGTGCTAAGTTTGGTAAAATATGTATTGCAATAAATAAGATCAACATTGATTTTATAAAAGTTAACCAACTTATTTCTATAACTACAAAGCAACTAAACTAGTGATAGTTTTGTAACTAAACATATTAATCAATACGAGTTTTAAACATCTAAAGTCTGAAAATATTTAATAGAATAATATATTCTTGATATTACATTTTTAATGTAACATAAATTATTATTTTAGAAAGAGACGAGGTAAAAATAGTAGAAAGAATCATTCAATTATTTAGTATTCTACTAGGCTATTTTTATTTTCATTGCTTTGTCATGGCAATACAAGTAAACAACTTCAATCAAGTATAATTCAAAATGGATAAAAATTTTGAATGAATTTACTGGTCGAAAGTGGTTCTAAAGCTTTATTACGTTAATAATGTGAACATTTATATATATATTTTTTAAATTGTTAAGCAACCGAATAATTTAAAATTGGAAATGCTGATAGTATCTCAATTAAATAGACTATGCTTAATACTGTGTTTTAAAAATTGATTACTAAGCACATCAAGTGAAAGTTAAAAAATGACGAGCTTACAAAACTTTCAATCTTTATTTTGAGCTTAAAGAACAAGCAAGGCTCGAAGCTCAAAATTTGAGTACTTGCAGAGCCCTAAATTCTAGTTTTTTGTTTCTTTAGTCCAAAAAATTCAATCAAGAATGGGTGCATGTTTCAATTCAGAGAATGTCTGTTCTAGGCTAGTTGGTTCTTAGTTATAAGATTTATAAAACATTGTTAAGATACATCTTCAAGGAAAACCTCTATTTACTTTTTGTGCTTACATTTTGATGGAAGAAGGTAAACAAAAGAAGGAAAGTAACACCTAAAAGGGAACACACTCAATTTGGCTTTTACAGTGAAAAGAACACAGTTCAAAGTTTACATTTATTTTTTGTTAGTTGTGATTTGCTTTTAAAAAAAGTTATATTGTAATTATTTATATGACCCATGTACTTAAAACACTTGGATTTATTTTTGCTCAATTATTTGTAATATTTCATTTTAATTGGATATACCAAGTTATTATTACAGTATGCAATTCCTTTACTTCAGGTATCTTCATGTGGATATTAATTTGTGGTGTATATAACAGCTTAGAAAGGCAATAAATGGCAATACCATAAATTGATTATTTTCGCTCTCAATAATTTTAATAGTTAAGCTTCAAATTTATGTAAATAAAGGAAAAATGGCGGCAAATGGCTGTATTAAATTTGTCTTTGCTCACATAAATTTAATACAGCTGTTAGGCACCATTTTTACTGTTTGCATAGATTTAATAGCCTTTTGGTGCCATTTTTACTTTGTTTACATACATTTAATATAGCCATTTAGTACAATTTTTCCTTTGTTTACACACCAGAAAACTGTAGGCCACAAAGTTTACAATTAAAAACCACAAAAAAGGACATACCTTATGTACCAGAATATAAGACGAGGCTTATTTTCAGTTTTTGACCTCGAAAAGTCAGGGGTAGTCTTATATTCGCGCATGAAGAAAAATGTTGGTATAAGGTAAACATTTTCAGGTTGTATGATACCAATATACATTTATTTTACTAAGAAAAGGCATGTTCTTGTTTAAATACTAACATTAACCAGCATTTTTTTTAGTTTTAGCAGATATTCACATAGTTAAATAATTTATGTGTGTTGTTTTCAGAAATTACAATGTATTGTGCTAAGGACGTCTATGTTGGCCACTTTCATAGCTCAATAACTATACTAAAAACTTTAAATGTTAAAATGATGGTAAAACAATGAATAAATACAGAAAAAAATCTTATAGCTAAAAAATGAATTGTAAATGGTTTTTTCCACGGTATTGTAGGCCTTAAAGACAACCGACACTTTCATGTGATTCATAGAAGGAATGCTGTAATGACGGTGGCACATTGTCACTGGTTGATTTCTAACCACTCCCTATCGACCATTATCGTTCCACCATCTAAATCGCAGTTGATATCCTCGATCCATTCGTAAAAAGAGTAGACAAGATGGCGTACCTAAACATTACAACTAACAGCGATACTTGTTAACAACTTCACGACTTCACTAGTTGTCGATAAATTAGCATGGCAACGCTTAGCATATTATGAGTTGTGTGTTCTAAATGTATTCTTTCCAAGACTTTGATTTTCAAATTTAGTTTATTTCATTGCAGAAAGGCCAAAGTCAATGTAAGTTAAAGTCAATCGGTGACCATGTAGAAAAAAAAAAAGGAAGTGTAGAGCAGAACAAAAGTGTTGAACATCGTAATAGTTATGATTATAACTTCAAATTAAGAGTGGTTCATCTTGCCGAGCAAACTAACAATAGTGAAGGTGCACCACACTATGGAATCACTGAAGTAAATGTACAGCGTTGGAGTGATACAAAGGGGCGGCTGAAATGTGCTCATTCCACAAGGAAATGTTTTCGTGGACTAAAAGTGGGGCGTCACCATGAACTAGATGATGCGGTTCTTGAATTTGTTCTAAGAAACCTTCGTAAGTGTTTTGGAATTTCTGTAAAAAGTATCTGAATGAAAGCATTGTAAGAGGCAACTATTAAAAAAATAGCCAGACAGGAATTCAAAGCAAGTGTTGGTTGGGCAGTAAGATTCATGAATCAGAAAGGGCTCTGCTTATGAAGGAGAAAGTCGTTATCCCAGAAGCTGCCAGTGGATTACGAAGAGAAGCTCGTGCAGTATCAAAGGCACATAATTAAATTACAGCATAAACATCATCATTTGTTGGGTCAAATGGGAAATGCAGATGAAACCCTGGTGTATTTTGAAATGCCTTCTAATAGAACAGTGGCTGGAAAGGGTTCTAAATCAGTTATTTTCAAAACATCTGGAAATTAGAAGCTACATGTTACAGTCATGCTGGCAGTGTTGGCAGATGGCAGGAAGCTACCACAATTTGTTATTTTAAAAAGGAAGAATTTACCAAAAAAACAGCTACCAAGTGGGATAATCTTTAAATGTAATGAAACCAGGTGGATGACAGATGATCTAATGGTTTTGTTGCTTCAAGAAGTTTGGGACAGGCGACCAGGAGCCTTTCTAAGGCAAAGAGTATTGCTAGCCCTTGATGCCTTTAGGGGCCATCTTACGGAAAAGGTAAAAAATAAAGTAGCCTCTTTAAACACAGACCTAGTAGCAATTCCAGAAGGCATGACATCACAATTACAAGTACTTGAAGTTGCCGTAAATAAATCTTTCAAGCACCATCTCCGACGCCAATATGAAGAGTGGCTGTTATCTGGGAACTGCCCCTTAACCCCCAGTGGCAACATTAAGAAGCCTTCAGTTGGACAACTTGGCCAGTGGATAAAAACAGCATGGACTAGTATTTCTACTGAATCCTAAAAAGCGTTCAAGAAGTGCTGTATAAGCAACAGTTTGGATGGAACAGAAGACTATCCGAGTTTGAGTGGGGATGGTGGACGTTAATCAATTGATGATAATGATGATGATGTATGTGAATCAAGTGATGATGACACAACAAGTGAAGGGAATGATGACTGACAATGTTTTTTGGTGTGTTTTAAACTCGTTTTATATTAAAAGATAATATTTTATAATGTCATAATAATAATTGATTCGTCCAAGTGATAATGATGTTACTCGGAATAAAATATGCATTGCAGCAATAAAAATTTAATCAATGTATAGTATATGAATAATATTGATGTGATAGTATTATTTTAATTTTTATTGTTGGTGACTAAATATTGACTACCTAAAAATTAATAAAATGATTTTTCCCTAATTTCAGTTCTCAAAAAGGATATCTTCTTATTTTCAAGTTGTCTTATATTTGGGTAAATACGGTAATTATTAGATTTTTAGGGTACATCAGCCCCCTTCTTAAACAGAAGAGGGTTAAAGAGTTGTTTTACTCTCTTCTGCTGAAAAAGGGGACTGATATACCCAAACAATTTCATAATTATGTGTTGTTTATCTAATTGTAAACTTTGAGGCCCACAGTTTTAGATAATTGGCACAATTTTTTTCTTTGTTTATATTATTTAATACAGCCGTCTGGAGGCATTATTCCCTTGTTTACATATATTTAATACAGCCGTCTGGCACCATTTTTCCTTCATTGATTAAGCTTTGTAATTATCAATGCTGGAATTATTTTTCAAAGTGTAGTTAAAGTTTATATTTGTTATAAAACTTCGCACACCCCAATTAATGACTAAGAAAGTGTATATGTACCTCATCATCATCAGAATAGCCTCCCCCATGGAATGCTCCCGTAGCATCGAAACTACCCCCGCTCTCACTAGGATTCTCCACAGCCCTAGAAAGTACAGTGAAATTAACACAGATCCACATAACTGTAGAAACACAAGTATCAAATTAGTTAACACAACAAAGAGAAAAGGGTAAATACTAAATACTTTGCAGGGACATGCACTGCATAAAAATGTTAGACTGATTTTTGGTTGTATATTGTATATTTTTGAATGAATAATTTACTGATTTTTTTAGACTATCAAATATATGGTTATTTGTAATAGAGCACTTGGCTAAAGCTTGATTCACACGCTCGCCAAAAAATAGAAAGCAGAATCTGCAAAGTAATTCACACAAGTTGACCCAAGATGCATTGCAATACTTTAAAACATCTGATTATCATCATATTTAATTTTCTAGTGGATAAACATATATTTTATGTCATTGTCCTGATGGTTAACAAATTATAATGCTGTGTCGTGGCACAATCCAATACATTAATAAACACTCTTTACATTAACAAGTTATTTCAAATCTCTTCGCAATGGTCAACGAAACTGTCTGCTAACTTCTAGCTGTAGAGAGCATGTATTGACAAATGTGCATGCGCACTAATTTGAGATGGTTGGTTCTGAGAGTTGATTGGTTCTCCTGTATCTAGCATCTCGAGCAGATTGGACAAAGTATAGAATAGTTGAACTTCAGCAGAACAGTTTGCGTTGATTAAACGGAAATCTTTTGATTGGCTTAGAGCGTGTCCCGTGACCACATTTCTGTTCTGCGTTATTTTTTTGGCGAACGTGTGAATCCACAGTAATTCATGGTTTAAATTAGGAAGGATAGCTAGCACACTTACCTTAGTCATAATGGAGCACAGATTATTAAAATAAAACATTATATATAAAAGGAGAAACTTTCACTCCCAAATACAGTTTATTCAGGTTAAGAGAGTATATTAACCTTAGAAACCAAATAGTTAATAGTAAGTTGGATATAGGACCCATCATCGAGACCTTTTAATTTATCTTCTTTAGAGCTGCTCTACTGACTGAACTATCTATATTCCATTCACGATAGGAATTACTCTCTGAAAGATCTTTTTTCCTACCAATATCCTACTATATAGTAGATTTATGGTAGGGAAAAAGGCCTTTCAGAAGTCAATTCCTACGGTGAATGGAATATGGGCTTGTGACCAGAATCAATTCTCCACTCATTATTTAAACAAGTCCTTCACCCCTCTATGGTTCGATTACCTGAAATAATAAGTAAGGAATAACCCTGGAACAGACATGCCTCGGTGGCCCAGTAGTTAGAAGATTGGAGAAAAAAATCTTCCGGTTTGGTTCTAAGCCTTAAGGCTTTGAAATAAATTGATACTAAAAGTAACAAAGCTAATACTGGAAAAAATATCTCTTCGCTGACTAATCTGAGGGTTAAATACTGGCAAAAGAAACAAACAAAATGGCTTTTCATTCCAACTAGAATCAAATGCTAGTTGTTATTTTATTGCCTCATTTTCACATGTTAAATTAAGTTAATAGCTGTAGTCACAGATATTAGCTACTAATGAGAAAGTATGATATAAATAAAAGTGTATCTTTTTCTTACATCTATGTAGTGACATTTATTTTCAACTTTATAATTAACTCTAGGTATTTGTATTTGTATAAATATGCTGTTGCTTAGAATAAGATCCCCTATGGCAAAAAGATAAATGTACAAAAATTGTGATGGTATTTTATGATACTTTATGATCACTTTACATTGAATTCTATAAATCATTTTGGCAACATGATAGGGCAGTATAATTAACCTAACTGCAACAAGCATTGATTGATAATTCAAGCTACTAAGCCACAGCAAATAATAACTTTTATAAAAAATGTATTTGTGTTTCTTTTCAAAACAAGATATGAAAGAAAGAACTGAACCATTTATTTTAAATAGTTTAGATAAGAACATATTCAATTAAGTGGTCAAGTTTTGTCTTTTAGTTTTGAACAGGTGAACAAATAAGTAAAAGAATATATTGAATATTACCATTCAGGCAAATGATCTTCATCAAAAGGCCTCTTATGTGGATGGTGGCCATCGTCCCATCCCCTGTTTCGCTCCCAAACTGTCGGTTGACTACTCCGAATCCCTCTCTCACCTTCAACACCACTCTCTTTGTCTCCTTCACGCCAACTCCCACTGTTACGATCTGCAAACATAACAAAAATTCTTATTCAAAGATAATTTTGTACTTCTATGGACATTATTATTGTTGTTTAGCGATACCAGTTTATGAAACTAACTTTAATAATTTGTCAGAACTAGGAAGAAAGAAAAGTTTCAAAGTTTGTTAATAAATTAAATAACTCACTCCACTTGTCGGAGCGGCCTCCTGTTGCTGTCCTCCAGCCTTCCTCATCTTCCCCTGGCCTGTGGCGCCGCCAGTTCTCATTGAGAAAGCTCCGACCCCCAACCCCAAACTCTTTGCGAGGACTGTGTGCCCCATTCCAGTCTGCCGGGTCTGTACCATTACGATCCACCCAGCCTCGCTCACCAACTATGGCACTCTGTTCAACATCAAACATTACCTTTCATTAAAGACTAGTCTTCCAGTAAGTTTTAAATGAAACTGGATCAAGTTTAAGATAGTTAATGTTCAAATATGTAATACACTCAAGTAGAACACTAACCTGAGACCTATCAAAGGGCCGTGTACTTCTAATGAAGGTACTCGAGGGGGGTGGAGGGGGCCCCTCACCCCTGTCTAACCGGGGACCTACCCCATCACCAGGTTCTTCATAACTAAGGCCCCTCGTATAGTGATATCCTCCTCGACCACGACCTCTTCCCCGGTCTACACTACCACCTCGACTTCCGCGAGTACTGCCTGGTACACCCAGCGAGGACTTTCCACTCAAACGGAGGACTGCATCGCTGTTTATTCCTCGGTTCCACATTCGCTGGAAAATTACAAATTACATAACATTACAAAAAGTATGAATTATGAGTTGTAAAAAAAAAGGAAAGAACTGTGCCAAATAGTTAAATTTTATTTAAAAAACTTATATTGCTTAAGTTCAAAACAGAAAATTTTTAGTCCATAAGTTTCCATTTAAAACACAGTACAATATTTTTGGGGGCACATCCTGCTCCTTCTTCAGCTAAGGAAGACCCTCCTCTCTAAAAAAACTACTACAATGGATTATGTATTTGATATAAACTTTTAGTCCTTCGTTCTGCTGGTAAATACCATTAAGAGGCCTTGTCCTTCTATTCTCCTTTCAATGATCATTGAAATTGTCAATTTGTGAAATCTCTTCCAACAGAGTCATGTGTAATAATAATAATAATAATAATAATAATAATAATAATTTTATTTTTATTATTATTATTATTATTATTATTATTATTACTCGTTCGGACTATACACACTTACGCTAATGTGTAATGGTAGGGTGATTGTGAGATGAACTGAAGGACCTACAGTTTAACGTGGAATCCGAACCACGGTGGAGGCCTGGCATTCCCCACATTCACAAGATGTCTTGTCAGAGGTGAAGGAGGGGTTTGGTAATCAGATAAATCTGTGCCGGGACC
>CABFOV010000465.1:90614-109830 GCA_902141375.1 Timema poppense
GCATTTGCGTGGAAGGAGAGTGGAAAACCATTTATGGCCCCCTCTCCCCCAGTTCAGCCAAGAGAGATTTGAATCTTGATCTCCCCGTCCTAGGCAGTCTAGCTCAGCACAAAACATGCGTGTTAGCTAACTACGCCAGAGTCAGGTATAAAGTAGAAGAGCTGGCTTTGACCTTTCATCCCCAATTCTATCCTGTTTCATTAGTTTGAAGAGGTGTTTCATACTAGCACTAGAGAATAAAATATAGCTAAAATGGTAGAACTAGGTCAAGTAGAGATACTTATTTTGTTATTCGTTTGTAGATATGTAAATAAATGTGTTAAAAATAATACTAACAATATATATTCATTTTAATAGTGTTATATTGTCTTCAATAGAACCCCAGAATTTGACCTTCATGAAGCCAAGAATACATTTTAAGTCTATTATGTCAGTATACTGAAGAGGAAACAAAATTCAAAATCTCAAGGAGAAACAGTCTGCCCTGGTACCTCCTAGAGGCGCCAATAGCTGTCTTAACATATAAGCAATTATTAATGCTAGAAGAATTTAAATACACATCAGAATATTTTATCATGAGGTTTATTAAGGTCAACAGTAACAAGTTTAATCATATTACATTTGGAAGAAGGTACAGGAAAGGTGGATAGAAACATATAAAAGGGGGACAAACACAATAATGGCCTTTACAATGAAAAGAAGAACATAGTTCACACTTTAAACTGCTGCCAATGGACAAAGAGGTAATGGTTGCCTCTTAAATAAAATTGATCATCACCGCCCAATCCCCTGACCTAGGTTTCATTCTATTTTATATGTTTCTATTCACCTTTCCTATACCTTCTTCCAAATATAATACAATTACCTCATAAAGCGAAAAGAGGTTTTCCTTAATAAGTTCAATCATAGAAAGTGTATACATATAAATATTAGCACCGCATCTTACTACCTGTTCGGTTTATACACTTGTGTACTAATTACACTAACGGATTTTGGGACTAGGAAGGTTATAGTTAAGGAAGTGTACCCGCATTTGTGTAGAGGGAGAGTGGAAAACCATTTTGGAAAAACCACCCTCAGTACACCTGACCAAGATTCGAACATCAATCTCCCCGTCATCAGCAGTCTAGCCTACTACAAGAGTAGTGCATTAGACCCCGCAGCCACCGAAGCGTGTTATTATTTGTTAACTAGACTGTTCTACTACTGTGACAATGTATTTTTATTCATCCCCCCAAGGAAGGGTGGAGCAAACATAATATTTCTCACCGTTTCCTCTTCGTTCATCTGGATGAGAGCTAACGGAACTTGTGCCTTCTCAACATACAAGGCAGGTATACTCTTGAGGGAGTCGGGAGCTGGTTTTAAACTACCCGAGAGAGCTAGCATCTCCTCCCGACCATACCGATGCTCCGCCAGTTGGTAGCGTGGAGTGGTTGATACAACACCTGGTGGCTGTGAGCAACCATCGTGGGACAAGTTACGCAGCCTGAAAACAAATATATTCATTCAACTCTCTGTGGATAAAACAGGGGCCATCCCCACTTATTATAATGGTATTTTTCAAGTGATAAATATTTCCTAAGTTATCCTGAGTTTAATGGACTAATAGTTACTTTCAATCTGCCACATATATTTTCAATCAATCTCTGTGACCGAAGGTCAAACATAAACCTTCTGGGAACAATTAAAGGTAACATGTCACTGCTTAGCATTGATGTATTAGCTCTGTATTAGCTCTCGGACAGTGTAAAGTTAGTTATGAGTATACTATGTATTATTAAGTTTCTCAGTTATCTTGAAACTTTTTTTTGGCACATAAGCCTAAATAGATGAATGGTTAGACCTTAAGCAAGGTGTTTTCTTTTAAAGTGGAGTGAAAATCCAAATGAAATAAATTAGGTTAACAATTTATTAAATTTTAGAGTTTTATACTTTAAACGGTAATATTTTTTGTGGCTTTGTATTATCTAAGATTCAGATGCTAGCTACTTGTAAAATACTTTTTGAATTATAAGTAGGCATATGTAAAAAAAAATTGTTTTACAAAAAGTTCAATAGTGATAGTAAAAACTTACCACTGAAAAGTTCCCATGATAATCTCCAGTGGTTCACCATCGTCTCTCTCGAAATAAATACTGGTATATTTTCTCTAACTTGTTTCTTCCTTGTTTGATATAGCAGCAACAATAAACCACACCTAACTCAATGCCATATTCCACACTTACCTACCCTGTTCAATGTATATGACATAACTTAGATATAAATGTGGCATGGAGAGAGCAATGGTTTATCATTACAGCTATTGACACCTATTGAGTCGTTCATAATTTTTGTGTTAAATGTTGCTATGAAAGCATAATTTAAGATACTAGTTTAAGGAGATGAATAAAAAATATCAATAAATACTAACCACTCAGGTCCAAACTTCATTGACTCAGTCATCTTGTCGATAAATTATCTGGAAAATAATAAAAAATAATTGAAATTTTTTTGGAGCAAGTCTACAGCTGTTAGTAGCAAAACATATATTTTAATTATTTATTGACTATTGATTTAATTATGTTATTAGAAACTAATCAATGCAATAATAATAATAATAACAATAATAATAATAATAATAATAATGATGATGAAAAATCCATTAATAAAATATAATAAAAGAAATTCATATGAGAATTACATGTAAGGAAAACGGTAAAAAAAATTACTGCTCAGTAATCTACTAATTATCTATAAATGTATAACTATTTTAGCTTGGTGGCAAATTTTTTCCCCAAAATATAGCTTATGTCTAACCCTCCAACTTTCTTCTTAATCACCAAACTTTAAAATAATTTTATTATCTGTCAAATTACTTGATAAAAAAAAGGTAATGGTTGTTTGACTTTTTTTATTTGATTTTTTTTACCTGGATGTTCCCTTTTTTTTTCTTTGAAAGTGGATATTATTTTATTTTCATCGTTTTATATTTTCACACTACACTCCCTTTTTCAGAACAGTACATGGCATTTTGGCAAAAATCAATATTAACGGTTATCAAAATATATCTAGATAGTCATATTATGTGGGATAACAATGTTTAATTCAGTAAAATGTGAAAATATTAAAACATATAAGGCCATATATCTAACTTTTCTTCTCTACCCCAATTTTTTTATGTAAGTCAATTGTATTGCTAATAAAAAATGTTTAAAGCTTAGGCTAGCAAATAGCAAGCAATGATTACTAAAGAACTAAATATTGTGATTTTAATAAAACACCTAATTAAAAAGGTGACAACTCTTGTTTATACATTATTATAAATAATAAATTCAAAGATTTATGTATAATGTTCTTCAAAAATCTCAATGTTTCCCAAGCAAAGAAAGTCGATAGATATATGAATATTAAAAACAAGCTTAGAAAGACTACAGCCAATTAATGGTTTAGCCATAAATGGGTAATCAATCATCTTTGAGTTTATTCTTTCTTATCAATAATAATAGTAATAATAATTTAAATCTCCTTAACAGAAATGAAGACTTATGAATGATTTTTTTCTTTAGTAAATTAAGGTCTGAATTTTAATCGTGTTATTTTTTTCAGTTTAGGTCAATCAAAGCAATGTGTCTCAATGTTTAATAAAGGTCATATAATTTTATTCACAAAAGAATCATTCACCAAAATGGTTAATCGTGTCCTTTATATCCTTTTTCACACACACACACACACACACACACAACACACACCTTACTCGACTATCTGGAAAATGACAAAATTGAAACAATTGATTTGTAGAAAAGGGTTTATTGAACAAAATGTGAGATTAGTTTGGCAAATAAGATAATTATTAGTTTCCCAGAATTATTTCGTAGTAATAATGGGTATCTCAATTTTAAGCAGTTCCAGAAGTTTTTCTCTCTTTATATAAGGTAGTTCCATACATCTCAAAGAATCTCCCCCTTTGGGAGGTTCTTCTTGTTTTTAAGTTTGATAACCTTCTCCAGCAGAATTTTTTGCCATACAAACTTTGTAGAAGTGGGATCCATTTGCTTTTATTTTAATCCATTTAATTCCATCCCTAAATCTCAATTTTACATTTTGTTAGTCCTTTTTTACTGTTAACCAGACAAGAGTTTGTCAGGTAGATCATCAATTTTTCTGAAATGTTGAGCCATATTGATCACCTCACTGTTCTTGATTGCCCTTGAGATGATTTACTGGTATTTGTCCAGTACATAAACAATGCCATTCCTTTGTAGTACATTCCTTATTCTCTTGAAGTCTCTGTCGGAATCTAGTTAGGTATAACCAATCTCAGAAAATGTATGATAAATATGATGGACGCAGTGGGCTTTTTCTACTATGCTTTCATCGCCCTCAATATATCATAGTCGGGAGCCACGTGTCTCGGAGCTTGCCATACTAAACAAGTCTTCCATCTACATACAAAACCAAGCTTTTTCTGAGTGTTTTGTGGTGATGTGTACACCAAAGTTATAAAATCATATCTTTCTATGACAAGATAATTTTGCTGTGGTTAGCTTTTGAAGTAGCATCATCTGCTATGGGTTCTTTGTAATATACAATATATAGTTTGACAACTTTGCTCCCTGTGTATTAGTTTTAGTGCTTCAATTGTTGCATGGTAATATTCTGGGTGTTCATCGGTTGAAACACCGGCATTACAAATGCTACATAAATCCATGTTTGGGTGCTCAAATGACTAAATGATTCTTTGTCACAAAAGAGTGTTGAGTATGAACTCTTATTTATTTTGAACTTTTCCAGAATATTCTGTTGAACACATTACTCAAGGTAAAGCAGATACATTTTAATTTGGTTCAGTGGCGAAAAGAGGTATTTTTATGAGGATTCCTCTTGCTAGAGTAGTCTTCAGCATTTTTTCATCTGGTCCATAATGTGTTGCTAAATTCTTGATCCATATTATTAGGCCTAATAGAGTGGTTCCCCTGTAATCAGGGGTAGAGGCTGACACACTATTTTGTTTTCAATTTGTTGTGTTAATTTTTTTGGCCAATTTGATACATAGTACACAATGCACACTTGTTTAGTGCAATTATTTTGCTACGCTGTATGTATATATATAATGCATTTTTATGTTTTGTAGAAACTTTCCACTTACTTTCTACAGATTTCTTAGTAATATTTTTAAATGGTTAAGAAATATTTTTGTTTACATTGAGTTTGTAAAATTATTCACATTTACATCCAGTTTGTATAATTTCTCAAGAAAAGTCAAAAGAAAGAGCTACATTGAGGCCTATATTTTCTTCGATAGAGAAGACCCTACTTTGGTTTATTTTTGAAATAAGTCTATTTTTTTTGTAAAATACATATTCTCTCTAGCGAGAGCTTCCGGTCTTTTTTTCCATATATGTCACAATTTATTTATTGTAAAAAAATCAATTTTGCTCAATTCTTTTTGATTTGTGTCCTTTATGGAATATTTTATATATGCATAAATATTCAAATACAGATTTTTTAATCACATAATTGCCGAAGTGATGAGTTAAACTAGGCGATGAACTATGTATTCTCTTAGTTTGTATGGTTGGAAAGCACAAAGTCTTAATGAGAGACTCGAACTAAGCTGGAAAGCATTTAAATGGAGAAAAAAAGTTTTTCTTAGAATCGAAGAAATCCAGTACTTTGTTTTAATATTTGGCTTCTGGTGGGCGTGTCTGTATGTATCTATACCAGGTTTTTAATTTAGTTTCAAAGAAGCCCTGCTTGAGTTTGCTAGGCGTTAAATACTGGATGTGCATTTATTTGTTTTTGATTCGATAAGAAAGGTATAGCACTTAAAAGAAATTTTTCTTTTGCGAAAGAGAGTGAAGTGCGATGGCTAAAAATGATTATTACTCATTAATAAAGTTTCACTCATTTTGATGACCTCGTGGCCCAAGGTACCATTCTTTTAATAGACTGGCTTGCTAATGATGGGGAGATTGGAAATTTAATCTCACTCGAGTGTACCAAGGGTGGTTTTTTGTATATTGTATTCCACTCACGCTCCAGGCAAATGCTGATTAATTTCATTTAGATTCAACCTTCTTCATTACTAGCCCTTTAACATAATTAATACATACCCATTCAACCTAAACGTCCGTTAAAAAGTGGTGCTAATAATAAAGATTCAAAACTAGATCTGTGTCATTCTCTTACTTGCCACTGTGCTGAATCCCTTTTTACGTGGACTTTTTTGAGAATATTCATTTGATGATTTATAATATGTTTGGATTATTATGGTTCTGGTGTTGTCAGATATCAAGTTGCTCTGTCTATCATATAAATAAAGCATTGGTCATGCAATTTTAGAGATTTTTCAATAATATTTGTGTACTGTAAATTAGTATTTTTTTTAATTGGTCTAAAAAGTATGGTTCTTGGTCTTCATCCTCGATTTTATGTTCGGGTATCATTTTTCAAATATATTTGATATTACATTTAGCCCTAGTTGTTGAAAAACCAACATTTTACTAGGCTAAGTTGTAGTTTTTTAAGTTCAAATGCTCTTTACTGTATTGTTAAAATCCTTTTATATTATGTCTTCTCTAATGCAATACATTTAATATTTAATTATGTGAAAAAGTTATTGGTGTATGTTTGAGTCTCATATGGAATTCCATCATATCAACTACCAGTAACAGCTAAAATATGCATCAAAGCTTTAAGCACAGTTAGATATGAGATGATGGTGAAATAAAACACACCTTGACCATAAAACCTATATAAATTTTGAGGCAGACGAGTTTTCTATTTAGATAATGTTAGGGCATATTTAAAGAAAGGGTAAAATCTAGGGTAGACATCTGGCACTCCGAGCATACATTTTATAGAACACCATTTTGTTTTTGGCAGATACGTGCAATGGGTTAATTATTGATTTTTTTTTATTGGCTGTTCTTGTCACTATACCTAAACTAAATATAACTTGTTTTTTGGATTCTTTATGCAATTAGGATTAATTTTACTCTGGTACTTTTGCCTGTAAACATTTAAGGGGCGAAAAAAAATCATGATTGGTAAAGATTACAATGTATTACAATGCATTAAACTACAATAAAAGATAATCACAAACTTTACATTGTTTTTTTAAACATCTCATCTCAGTAACTGCTCGGGTTATATACACATACAGAGTGCTAATACTTATTTATAATACATATTCATGAACGTCACCAGGCTTCTCATCAGAAAATTTTACCAGCCGGGTGGAGGCAGTGTAACACCTTGCAATATTTTATAATAGTTAGTTACATTTTTAAACTGAAAACTCCAATACACATTCATAAAAAAAATTAGATTTAACAATAAAGTTACTTTGTATTTAAAAAGTAAAATGTTTAATAGCTAATTCTTTTTTTATATTAGAATTCAGTTTTTAAAAAAGTTTGTTCTTATATGTTGTTGCTTTAACTCAAGATTGATATTTGATAGGCCTACATTAATTCTGTAGACACTTCTTCTTAGAGGGTTTTTTAATATTCAAAGTCGGTTGTATTTGGTCCCGCTAGTGAAATCCATCCATTCAATACTGTTTCCAGCTTGTGAGCTGGGTCAGTTTTTTATTCAAGCCATATATTTAATATCTTTCACAACAAGCTGGCTAGTCCTGTCATAGCTTAATATGCCTTATAATCGAGGACAAGCACAACATCAAGTTCCCTGCTGTTAATTTATCAATTTGAAGGGTAAACCCATATTTCACCAATGAATAATTTGTCGGCCATGCCAGGAATCGAACCCGGGACCCTTAGCTCAGTAGGCAGACACTCAACTAACTGAGCCAAGGTGTTGTATCTCTAGCGAAATCAGCATTATATTATTTAGTTTGCTCTGCTTTATGCAATTCCTTCTACAGGTTTTAATTCGTTTTAGAGCAGAAAATCTTCTTTCACATTCTTATGTGTTTACACCCCGGGTGAACTAGGGGTAGTTTTTCCTAAGTAGTTTTCCACTCCCCCTCCATGGAAATGTGGGTTCACTTCTCTAAATTCAACCTTCCTTATTCCTAATCCATTAGCCTAATTAGTACTTAAGTGTATAGCCTGAACGGGTAGTAAGACACGATGCTAAATAAATCAATTTAAAAAGTCTGTGCTTACAGGTAATGCTAGTTCAATGGTAGCTAGTTTCACTTAATTTGGAAAAATATTCTTTGAGTTCAGATGTTGAAAATCTAAGCATTATTTGTTTTGAACCTAGATTATTGTTAGACTGTGCTCTTAAAATATTTGATGCAACTGCCTACTTTCATTTTTCTTGAAGAAACTTAATGTTTTCCGCTTTAACTTCTTACTCATTGTAGGTTTTTATGTTACTTTATTGAGATTATTATATTTGTGCACCTTTATTAAGACCTAGACAAACTGTGTGTGCAATTGTTTACAACATATTACATTATTCACTAGCTTGTGGAGTTATAATACTCAGCTTGCCGCTACCTAACGGTAGTCTCCTACCCCTCCCTTCCAATGGACTAACTTTCACCTTCAATAATGATGATTCATCTAAATTCTAAAGAACAAACAAATGAGAATGAGAGAAAAGTTATGTCCATTCTACACTATCATTTAAAACGCTAATAACTGTGCCCTCAAATAAAACCCTTGCTATCAAGTTAAGAAAGAAGTTTTCATTCGGACTAGCATTTTGACCACTACCTCAGCCGGCGATTAAACAGAGGTAATAGTGTAAGAGCGAAAAGAAGGGAGGAAAAGAAAGCAAGAAACACAACCAGGTCTTTCATATGCTTTACCAATGACATGTTTGTGGCTTAATATTTACAGAGATAAATGAGCAGTACAATATTGGTACCACACAACTCGCTCAAATTTGAGCCGGGTGGTCAGTGAAATCAGCCGAGTAGCGTGTCTGCCAAAAAGAACCTGGGGAGAGCAATGGTCAAAATACATTTTACATTTACAAAAGTACGAACAAGAAACAAGGTTTTTTTGCAGCACCAGAATTGTTTTGTATGACAGCTTTTGCAAGTACGGTAAGAATCACATCTTCAGATAGCTCAATGATGCAATGGTCTGGCATGAGTGATGAGTCACTCCACTTCCAAACTTATCACTTCCAAAACTTGTTGGAGCTAATGGTTTAATCTTCAACACCATAGAGCATGAGTATACCACATAACATTATATTTTAGGATACATTTCAATGTGAGAGCTTGTGCAAGTTAATCCTTGTAAGTTTATAGGTATTGGTTCCAGTCCCCTACCCTGTCTGCTCTTATGAGACTTATCAGATGCAAGAATCCCTCCAGATATTTACACTGATCAACATTCTTGTGTTACCCGCCTCAGTGGCGTAGTTGGCTAACGCGCTAGTCGTGTTGAGCCCGACTGCTGAGGACGGGGAGATCGAGGTTCGAATCTCGGTCGGGTAAACTGGGGGGTGGTTTTTCCTAAATGGTTTTCCACTCTGCCTCCACGCAAATGCGGGTTCATTTCCTCTATATTAAACCTTCCCAATTCCTAATCCATTAGCGTAATTAGTACTCAAAGCGTATAACCCGAACGGGTAGTAAGATGCGGTGCTAAGTAATAATAAAAAACATTGTTCCTCTGTGAAAACATCCAGCCATTTCAATGTTTCTTATGATGTTGCAATCAGCTCAAGTGGAACTTGAGTTGTGCATCTTCAATTGTTGAGTGTTACATAGAATTAAGCACATCAACTTTTATAGGTAATCTGGCATCAAACTCAATGGTACTCAAAAATGCTTTCCATTTATGTCTATCTACCACTTCTGCTAGCATAAACATTTCTTTTACTGACCTTACATAATTGTTATTTTTGAGGACACAGTCCACTACTTTTGAACCAAACACATGGCTGTCAATGAGGTTATTTTTATTCCAATACTTTTTATGTATTTTCCAATACATGCAAGTAGGATTTGAGCCATTATGGAAGGATACAAGGGGTAGTACAAGGTCTTGGAATTTGCTTGTAACTGTAACCCAAGCTTTAAAGTTAGACGGGTTCAAATTACATATACAAAAAATATTAAATGTTATATAAAAAAAAGGAGATTCAACTAATAGAAGTGTGCAGTGTGAATAACTTATTTTTGTGTTAAACAAATGCTGGGTACACAACATGTCTCCAGCGCACGCAACTCACTCCTAGAAGCGGGAAAACACGGTCCACCTTCACTGAATACCTAATATTACACGAAGAGGACGAAGACTTAGTAAAAAGGGGTTTGGATATCAAACATTACTAAACCTAGGGATAATATAACGTAACTACAATAGTAAAAGATTTCAAGTCTTAAGAGCATGTAGGTTTAATTTCTGCCAAATTTTATTATAGAACAATGCATATCTTTTGAAATAATCTTAAAGTTCCTCATAGATACAATAGTAGTAGAATGACCTTGACTAAGCTCAACAATAACAATCGATATCATTCAAAAGAAAAAAATATTTAATAAACATTTACTCTTTTTCCTTTTTCTAATAATTTATTAGATACCATGGAACCATTATGTGAATTTACTATCAACGCCTGGAATTATTAACTTTGAGTAAGACAATCTCTAATATTATAGAAGATTTCTCCAATATAACACATTTCTATACTCGTTGCGAAAATACAACATACTCGTTAAATAGTTTAAAGTTCATTGTTTATACCTAAGTAACATTAAAACGCAAAAGGCACTAAATTGTGAATGTATAGGAATACTCCAGTTACCTAACCTTCCTAAGTAAATCATTACTTAGATAATCCTGAGACACACTTACAAGTACGATAAATAAAATTAATAGTATATTTATCCCTGACAAGCGTAACGCATAACTTTCCTAACATTTTAAATTTGACATCATGTCATTAATATACACTAAGCTCATATTGCAACACAACTCCCAAGCTAAATAAATAACATTAAATTGATAAGTATAACTGTCAAACTTTCATCACATTTGAAAAGTGCTGACCTAACGTTATAAACAACTTTCCCACATTAATATTTCCTAAACTCATATTTAACACAACTCGCAAGCAAAATAAATAAAGTTAAATTGACTGTTCTGCAAAAGAACAAAGATTCATACCAGATCTAAATAATTACATTTTAAAACAAAGGAATGACCAAAATGGAATTTTGAATAGTTTATAATATTTTGAGTTTACGCCAAAAAAGAATTTCATCTTACATTAAATTAATATGTCATGGAAGCCTCCCGCTTCATCCTACAGTGTCAAAACCTAATCCAAGAGTAGTCTCTCACTTGACAGACGGTTCTTTATATGGTGCACACTCATCGAACAATCGAGAAGGAACTAACAAAAAGGTGGGGATCACTGAGATAAACACACAGGAAGGGGGATGCGCGCGGCACTAGAAACGTCAATTTTCTTCTGGCAAGGAGTGGCGGTTACCACCCCTTTCTAGCATGTTCTTGTTGTTGATGTTGGGTGGAATTGAGCAGGATGGTGGTCTCTAGCGGCAAGATGCGGCACTTGGCTCGGCGCTGATAGTTGTTCACGGGTTGTTGTTACTAGACGTGTTATGAAGTCGAGTTGCCTGGCCTGATCGGTGAGATTGGGTAAGTGTATTATGATTGACTTGCCCATTTTGTTTACTTGGAGCATAAATGCTACATAACAAACTGCATTTATTCTTCATACATCAGTGCACAGTATCATATGCTGTCACTGGGTAAGGCTCTATTGGGAGAGAACTAACTATAGCTGAACATTAGCGTTTGAGACGATAGCACGAATGCGAGACCATGTCATTGTACTTTGGTTTGTTAATCCACCAGCAGT
The DNA here is from genome assembly GCA_902141375.1 of Timema poppense. NCBI lineage: Eukaryota > Metazoa > Arthropoda > Insecta > Phasmatodea > Timematidae > Timema > Timema poppense. The sequence continues at coordinate 102,417 of CABFOV010000465.1, forward strand.
TTGCAACATACTTATTACTGTCTCTTCCTTCTTGATCTCATCACATGGTAAATTCTAGCCTCTTCATCGATTTTGAAATCTGGTGGAATATTCACAAGTATTGATGACTTGCAATAATTTCTAACCTGCTGACATGGAAGTAAAGTATCAACAATTTTTCCAAGTTTATTATAAACTACTGTTGACAGTTTTGGTTTAGTGGGAGTAATGTTTGGAGCTTCCTGAAATAAGATAATTACAGTATCATGTGTTCCTCGAAGACCTTAAAGACTTGCGTCTTTGTGGTCAAAACCATCCAAAGCACCTACAGTGAAGTTACTCCTGTCACAATGACTTGGTAATGCAGAGTTCACTGAACATTACTTTATTGTATATTTGCAAGTTTGCGATGAAATTCCATAAATGAGATTATGTTGGGTTATGTTAGATTATAAGGCATATTAAGCTACGACAGGCCTAGCCAGCCAGTAGTGGAAAATGTTAAATATATGGCTTGAATAAAAAAACTGACCCAGGCCACAGGCTAGAAACAGTATTGGATGAATGGATTTCACTAGTGGGACCAAATCCAACCGACTTTGACTATAAAAAAAACTGCGGGCAACTGGGCCTTTAAGAAGAAGTGTTTATAGAATTAATGTAGGTCTATCAAATATCAATCTTGAGTTAAATAAACAACATATAAGAACAAACATTTTTTTTCTAAACTGTATTCTAACATAAAAAAATAATTAGTTATTAAACAATCTACTTTTTAAATATAAAGTAACTTTATTGTTAAATTTAATTTTTTATGACTGTTTATTGAAGTTTTTAGTTTAAACATGTAACTTATTATTATTAGCACCGCATCTTACTACCCGTTCGGGTTATAGGCACTTACGCTAATGTGTAATGGTAGGGTGATGGTGAGATGAAATGGAGGACCTACAGTTTAACGTGGAATCCGAACCACGGTGGAGGCCTGGCATTCCCCACATTCACAAGATGTCTTGTCAGAGGTGAAGGAAGGGTTTGGTGATCAGATAAATCTGTGCCGAGACCGAGGATTGAACCCCGGCTGCCAGCACAGAAGTCTGACACCTTACCCCTAGACCGCCAGGTCACCAAAACTGTAACTAAAATATAATAAAATATTGCAAGGTGTTACACTCCCTCCGCCCGGCTACTTCATTATGCCACCCGGCTGGCAAAATTTTCTGGGGAGAACCCTGGTGACATTCATGAATATGTATTATAAATAAGTATTATCACTCTGTATGCGTATATAACCTGAGCCGTTACCGAGATGAGGTGTTTACAAAAAAAAAAACAATGTAAAGTATGTGATTATCTTTTATCATAATTTAATGCATTATAATACAATGTAATCTTTAAGAATCAAGATNTTTACAAAAAAAAAAAACAATGTAAAGTATGTGATTATCTTTTATCATAATTTAATGCATTATAATACAATGTAATCTTTAAGAATCAAGATTTTTTTTCTCTACTTAAATGTTTACAGGCAAAGGTCCCAGCGTAAAAATAGTCTTAATTTCATAAGGAATTCAAAAAACAAGTTATATTTTGTTTAGGTATACTGACAAGAACAGCCAATTTAAAAAAATCAATAATTTTGGCCATTGCACGTGTCTGCCAAAAACAAAATGGTGTTCTATAAAATGTATGCCCAGAGTGCCAGATGTATACACTAGATTTTACTCTTTCTTTAGGTATGCCCCAACAGGATCTAAGCCGCCTCAAAATTCGTACAGGTTTTATGGTCAGGGTGTGTTTTATATCACCATCACCTCATTTCATCGCACCATGGAAAGAGCCTCCCCTGGGCACCGATATAATGGTGCTGGCTAATTTTTCCGCAAAACTGGGCTACAAGTGATGTAGCCCAGACATGCATACAATAAGATCAATTTTTTATTAGACTAATTGGAATATGATTTTTTCTTATGTAGACCTATATATTGGTAATACCGTACAACCATAATGTTGATACAAATCAATTAATGACAAAATAATAAGTATGAACATAACCTAGAAATATTACAGTAACACAACCCTCTATCTACCCGTGCTTAAAGCTTTGATGCATATTTTAGCTGTTACTGGCAGTTGATATGATGGCATTCCAAATGAGACTCAAACATTCACCAATAACTTTTTCACATAATTAAATATTAAATGTATTGCATTAGAAAAGACAAAATATAGAAGAATTTTAACAATTCAGTAAAGAGCATTTGAACTTTAAAAAAAACTACAACTTAGCCTAATAAAATGTTGGTTTTTCATCAACTAGGGTTAAATGTAATATCAAATATATTTGAAAAATGATACCCGAATATAATATTGAGGATGAAGACCAAGAACCATACTTTTTAGAACAATTAAAAAATATATACTAATTTTACAGTACACAAATATTATTGAAAAATCTCTAAAATTGCATGACCAATGCTTTATTTATATTATAGACAGAGCAACTTGAGATCTGACAACACCAGAACCATAATAATCCAAACATATTATAAACCAGCAAATGAATTTTCTCAAAAAATTCCACGTAAAAAGGGATTCAGCACAATGGCAAGTAAGATAATGACACAGATCTAGTTTTGAATCTTTATTATTAGCACCACTTTTTAATGGCCGTTTGGGTTGAACGGATATGTATTAATTATGCTAAAGGGTTAGGGATGAAGAAGGTTGAATTTAAATGAAATTAACCTGAATCATCATGGAGGGAGAGTGGAAAACAATATACAAAAAACCACCCTTGGTACACTCGAGTGAGATTAAATTTCCAATCTCCCCATCATTAGCAAGCCAGTCTATTAAAAGAGTGGTACCTTAGACCAAGAGGTCATCAAAACGAGTGAAACTTTATTAATGATCAATAATCATCTTCATCGACCGCACTTCACTCTCTTATGCAACAGAAAAATTTATTTTAAGTGTTTAACTATACTTTTCTTATCTAATCAAAAACAATCAAGTGCACATTCAGTATTTAACGCCTAGCAAACTCACGCAGGGATTCATTGAAATTGAATTAAAACCCTGATAAAAATACATACAGACACACCCACCAGAAGTCAAATATTAAAATAAAGTACTGTATTACTTTGATTCTAAGAAACCCTATTTACTAGAACTGCATCTTACTACTCATTCTGGTTGTATGCCTTGCTATTGTTGTTAGTAAAGTGAATAATGTAGTAATTATATTTCTTAAGATAAGTTATAAGGTATTCTTGCATTATGTTTTTATTTATTTTCTCAAAATCAAAGCCTTTTTACTGTTGGTGAACTGAAAATTTTTGGTGAGTCTTAGAATTTAAAAATACAGTATAATATATATTCTAAGTTTAAATAATGTACATTCACTAAAAAATTAGAATATAACTCAATATTTGAATACAGAGGATTTGACTTTCATAGTATAAGATGAAAGTTGAAATATTGTAAGGGATCATGAGTCAAACCAAGTGTTCCTCTAGTATGTTTACACCTAGATTTAGGTTTTGGCAGGTTCTTTAAGTGTTGTAAACGTTTTGGGAACAGTGTGCGCCGAGGCTGAGATTCTTTTTTTGTTTTTCTGTCATATTTAATGATAAATTTGATATTTTTAAACCATCAATAAACACAAAAAAGCAAGTTTCCAATACTAGCAAAATTAATAAATTGTAAAATAATTTTGTATTGTTTAAAAAATCTAAGAAAACTCACCTAATTCATAGATTTGAACAGTAATAAACTATCCTAGATATAGAATGTAAATACTCAAAAGAATGTCAAAACATTACACAACAATTATTTTGATATGAGATAGTTAACATTTTTATTATTATTTAAACTATCCCAAACCTAACCTTGTATGCGTCAATAACATATCTTTCATTAAATTCTGGGATTCTTAAATATGTTGCACTACACAGGGGTGCAGAATATGTCTGAACACACAAACGAGGTTCGGGGGAAATTAAAGCAGTCCTGAGGAAATTTTGGGCAGGAAAAAGTTCAACAAGGTTGTTGACGTTTTTAGTACATTCTGGTTCTGATATTGTAGTTTCATTTGTATGAAAAGTTAAAGCCGATGACACGCAACACCGACACTATAAGTATGTGCCACAGTGAGGCTGTGTTGCTGTAAGCACAAAAAGTTGTGGTGTCTAAGGGTTAAGATAATGTGTCACAGTTCTAGATAAAAAGTTAGAGGTTGAGATAAGAGGCAAAGTAAAAATATAATAAGTCAACCTGGCTAATGGCGTGATAAGTCATCAGTAACCTACCCTACCATGGGTGTTTGGTAGCTATGGAGGGCAGGCGGTGGAGGGTAGGGAAGGGTGAGCAATGTTTTGTTTTAGTTTGAATTCAGTCACCTGTTATATCGCAGCCTAATTACATGGTGATGTGAGCACAGTTTATTTAAACTTGTGACATGCTTTTAATAATTGTGTAACTATGAAATTGTTGTTTTTAGTGGACCTTTTAAGGTTTGTACATTGTGCAATAGATAAATGTTTATACAAAATTAGATGGTTTAGTGAAACAAATGTTTATTATGTCAATTTTTAAGAGCAAACAAGACATCAACTGTGGTTATTGTGAATGGTGTGGCAGATGTGATAAACTTGGATATCACGTATTTAATAAACATCCACAAGAAAAACCTAGAAGTAAGGACCTAAAGAGTATTGCAAGTTTTGTAAAACATAAATTATGTGATCAGGAAAAACTCATAGTCATAAATAGTGATGGTATTTCCCCTAGTGTGGTTGATAGTGAAAGACCTTGCAGTAGTGGCAAGTCTACGAAAAAACGAAAAGTCTATGAAAATTAACAATTAAACCGAGGCCTCCCGGAATGACACTCCATTGCCTCTTACTCTCAAGATGTAAAATTAATTGTTAGTACCAATAAGCCTACTGTTATCAATGAACAATTAATAACAACTTGTAATACACACAAGGAAATGGGAAGGTTGCCATTTCTGGGAGACAACTAAATTTTTTATAAGGCAGGTATTAAAAAATAATTGATTAAAAATATATTTAAATTTGAATTTTTCTAACTATGTAGTAGGTAATAATCCTTAATCCCATCAGTCTCTATAAAATATTCAATGTTTTATTTTGAGTGCTATGGTTTTCGGGGAAATTGTTTATGAAAATGTTATGTTCTGGAGAAATATGGGATATCTGAACATATTCTGCACCCCTGGCACTACATTCAGTATTCATGAATAAGCTCACAAATCCCATTCACAGTATTTTGAAGCATGGTTCTAGATAGATTCCTATACTATTAGGCCACCTATTGCTATCTTGATCCTTCAATTAGCCTACTTCTCATAAGATATTTTAAAAACAACATTTCATAAAAAAAAAAGTTTTATGCATAAAAGGTTACCTAGGTTAAGCTTGGTTGGTATAGTTTAGTTTTAGTTATAAATATTATCAATATTGTGCGCCAAACAAAATCATGCACCAAAATATCTCTGAGACACAATAATTGATATAGCTTTTCCAGTTTATATCGAAATGTATTGCAGTCTATTTCTGGATGTTTCAGTAGAAGATAAACAAAGTGTTTTGATCAAAATAATAAAACAATACTGATTCACTTACAATAATTAGGTCTAGGCTTCTCATTAAATAAAAGGTTATACTTGTAAACAGTTAATGTGTATTAATAAATAAGTTAAATTACTATTGGATGGTGGGATTTTGAAGACCGCTTTAATCAGGTGATGTTCCTTTAATTTCTTTTTAATTTTACAGGATGATTTTACAGTAGCCTAGGTGACCTGGCGATCTAGGGGTAAGGTGTCAGACTTCTGTGCTGGAAGTCAGGGGTTCAATCCCAAGTCCCGACACAGATTTATCTAATTGCCAAACCCTTCCTTCACCTCTGACAAGATGTGTATTAATCACAATTTGTGAATGTGTGGGATGCCAAGCCTCCCCAGTGGTTCGGATCCCATGTTAAATTGTAGGTCCTCCATTTCATCTCACATCACCCTTCTATTACACAATGATTAGCGTAAGTGCATACAACTCAAACGGGTAGTAAGACGCGGTGTTAATAATAATAATACAGTAGCTTACGGTATTTATTTTGTTATCATTGGAAATTTGTTTTTGTTGTTGTGTGTGGGGATTCTAAAAAATATAAAAATGTACCATTATAATGACATAGAAAAATTTTAAAGAATCTCACCCTCAGTGTGCACCATTCCCAAAATAAGATGATTAAAAGAATACACAATTGTAGTATTATTCAATGTGCCATTTCCTTGAGAGTATAGTGTAGGTATTAAATTTTTAATGATTTGCTACCTTAAGTAAAATACAGTGTATTATAAAGGTAAGGTGCATAGGCATTATTCCCTTTCTGGCTTCCAAATATAGGTTGAACATTGTGGTTTAAATGATAAGTAAAGGGATTCTTGTGATGAGTAATGACATTGCTTCTTTTTGGTTCAATTGATTTTATATGTTTTTATGTTTGGAATAATGTAGGCCTACAGATAATATCAATAATTTTGATATTTTAAGATATAAATTGACAAAAATGGGACCGATTAAGCATACTATCGCCAAAAAAAGGGTGGTCACAAGCCACACGAGTCAAGCCGAAATCACGATCAACTTAACGTAATGTTCACTTAAAGTTAACTTGACTCATGTGTGATCACGATTCATGTAACTTAACATAAAAGTTTGAACCAAACATTTCCATTTTAGAGTATGTGTTATGTTCTGTGATTTCTACTATTTGTATTAGGCCTAGTGTATAGGATCTGTGAATGTTTACAGTTTTCAACATATAATGCTTTTACAAAGATGATAGTGTTAGTTGATCTATATTTTAATAAAAAGGATCTTTTTTTTAAAGCAAAACATTATACCATTTTATATAATTAAAGCATTGTGGTTTTAACTTCTTTACAATATTTGAATTAAGTCTGTTCTATAACGTTCTATAATGATATGATACTAGCACTTATTTTAATTAAGTGTCCGGTCACTAGAACTAAAGCTAAAAAGTAGACCTTGGTCTTAAAACCAACAAATGAATTAATAAATAACCCTGTTGAAATCACTCACATAAAGACTGGCTGACTAGATAACGTGATACCCTTCAAGTAACATTCACATAAAGTAAAAGACCTCCCAGGACATCTCTTACGTTAAGTTAACTATTATTATTATTAGCACCGCGTCTTACTACCCGTTCGGGTTATACGCACTTACGCTAATGTGTAATGGTAGGGTGATTGTGAGATGAAATGAAGGACCTACAGTTTAACGTGGAATCCGAACCACGGTGGAGGCCTGGCATTCCTCACATTCACAAGATGTCTTGTCAGAGGTGAAGGAAGGGTTTGGTAATCAGATAAATCTTTGCC
>CABFOV010000465.1:124787-157083 GCA_902141375.1 Timema poppense
GACGGCAATCCCCTATAACAATAAGAAGTTAGCCTTCACAACACCTGTCGCTAGGACTCTTTCTATTAGTTAGAATTCACACTGTTGATGAGGGGAGAAAAAGGCAAGGGGTATGTCATATATAAACCGTTTTGCGTATTAAGTAATTAACAGGTGTCATCTAAATAAACCATGTGTGAATAAACAGCCATCAACAGTTCTCTTTCTTCAATTTTATTAATATACCAATTTAATTAGTGCTCAAACACGGAGCTATAGACAGCTGGTTAAACGGTATCTTTTCCACACAGTGATGATAGGCGCTCGATCACGGAGCTTTAGACAACCTGAACATCATAACAGCATTATTATATCAGGGAATTAATCCGTAGTGTTTCAATCGATGCCCAAAGCGGGGCGATTGATTACATAGGGTTTACAATTGGCGCCCGAAGCGCGGCGCCATAAATACATAGTGTTACAGGTATCATTATATTATTTTGAAAGGCGTCTTCCCAGTTGTCCTGTTTACAGCAGAATTAAAGTATCGCTTTGGCTTCTTACCCTCTTTGTTTCAATATTTATGATCCTCTCGTTAAATTCTAATGGATATCATGAGGGTGATGGTTCGGTTGACATGCTTAAATTAATTATTGACAATTTTCTTGGGGTTATCGCGAAAAGTTAAGGTCATGATTTATTCCACGTGACACACAAAACTCAGCAAACGTATGGGAGGAAGCGCATGTCCCTTTATTTGCTGTTATTTTATCTGAAGTCCGTAATTGTCAATAACTCTTCAAAATGCTTCAGCACACTATTGGTTGATTTAACTTTAATTGGATAAATATTCACAAATATAGTAAGATTATAGATTACAACTAATAATTTCGAGTTTCCTCTAGAGCTTCGCGGAAATGGTCCTTGGTAATCTAAATGAATAATTTGAAATGGGTGACTACCTTGCGTTATTGGATTGAGTAGACCCATCTTACACTCTCCCTGAACTTTGTTAGACACTCGAAACAACGCGCTTTTTTAGAATTCACATACCTCTTCATTTTAGGAAATCAATAATTCTCCTTCACCTTTGCTATTGTACGATCTAGAGATAAGTGTCCAGATTGATCATGAAACTTCAGAACGATACTTTTTCGCATGCTTCTTTGAATCATATACAGCATCTTTATTTTATTGCCATGTTGTTCTCTTTTGTACAATCTTCCTCCAATAAGTTAAAAGTCCTTTACCCTACTTTGTTCTTGCTGAGTCCTTTCTAAATGGTTAATTTTGAGAATTTGTTTCATTTTTCTCTAATTCGCAGTCGCTGAGCTGAATCATTAATATTTGGTCCTTCACGGTGAAGGTCAAGAATACCTCACATAATTCACCAATAACTTCATCCATTGTATCGTTTTCATCATCTGCAGGTGCCCTACTTATACCATCATCATGTAACATATTTTCTCCAGGTCTACGCTTAACCTCAAAATTTTATTTAATTTGAATTGGAAGCTTCAACTAAATATACTAATGGTAAATTTGAGGTTTGGGGGTGCGTTCGTTGTGTATATATATATTAGTGCTTGACAGTATGTAACAACAGTAAACTTGATGCCTATTAGAAATTGTCTAATTCATTCCATTGAACACAATATTGCCATCAACTCCAACTTGATCGAACGGTACTTGGCCTCTGCCTCTGTTGTCTTCTAGCTAACACAATACACCATATATATTCATCCATATTTACCCTCTTACAACAACATTCCTGCCAAACCTAAGGAACTGGCATCAGTGTGAAGTTCCAAAGCTGTACTCGGATCATGCAACTTCAGTATAGGTTCTTGAGTTAGGAATGACTTCAAATTGTCAATTGAAACGTCTTTATCCAGTGGCGTAACTATAGGGTGGAGTAGGTGGAAAAATTCCGCAGGTCCACAGTCAAAATAGGGCCCACCACGCAGGCCCACCCGCTCAAAATGTAATTGTCAAGAAATGAAAGTGTTGTTTTTATTTTATAAATCTTTGATCATTCAATAAAAAATTACTTAATATTCACTTTATTTTGAAAAACTTTATGCTCTACAAAAAGATCCATTCATATTCTTTTTTTGTAAAATTAATATTTAACAAGATATAAGTAAATCTAAAAAAAACTTGGAGGAAACTACACACCATTTAGAAGCGATCAAAGTAGGAAGAAAAGAGTTTTAAATGTCGATGTATGCTTTGCCTCTGTAGGTGTTTACATTGGTTATAGTTTTGTTTACAGTATTTATTAAAATAATCTGATTCAATTTAGATCAATTTTTTTACATTATATTTTGAGTTTCCACTTTTCAGTATCAATTTTATCAGACAAATGTAGACCTGTATAATTAAATTTATAAAATAATTTCAATAATAAATGCTAATGTAATTTATTATAATCTACAATTACACATACAATTATTTTTGGGGGGTGAGGGAGGCTTTATTTTATTGGAAGGGCCTCACCTTGAAAGTTTTTCCACGGGCCCATTACTGCCTAAATTAATGTAGTTGTGCTTTTGACTTGATCTGTAACCATATGAAATGGATTATCTATCTTAGTGAACCTATTAAGAGGTTTAGTCCTTTGCGCATAATGAGGTAATGTAATGAAAAAATTTTACATTGTGAGAGAAATATGTATTATCTATATATTTTTATACATAGTTTACTTTGTCTAGTATTAAGTGTCTTCTGACATCTTATTCTGTAACAACAATAGTTAACATCAAGATGTATAAAGATTGTGTTTTTTGTTGGGTGCCACCCCTAGTATCTAGGAGAAAAATAAATAATTAAAAGAAAAAAAAAATACCTCGGCTAATTCAGTCAGTGACACTATGACTCTCAATACTCGAGACCATTGGGTAAACTTAAAACTAAAATATGAATAATTTAGATAAAATGTATTGTTGGAACAAAATGTAATTAAGACTACAATAAAAAAATGTATAAAATAACAATTGTTGGCACTTTTGTGAATTTATTGTTTCCCCTTTTACCACATCCCAAGCCTACCTATGGAATTCCGGGTAATTATAATTCTAATTTAACAAAGTATAGAACAGTATTGTTGAAAAAAAAAGAAAATATAATAAAAAAATTAATAATTAGACATAAAAATGAAATGTTAATTAATTCTCTGCATTAGTCTGTCTTTCTGAAAGTAAATGAATTCTGATTTTTATAGGAGAAAAAAAAAGATTATAATCATTTATAGTTGACGAGTTGGCTTGGCCTCACCCCTGAATTAGTCCATATTGACACCAACTTCGGAGATTTGTTACACTTTAGTAATTCGAATTCTTACGCAATTTGAAACGAAAATAAACAATCTAGTTCTTGACACACACTTAGCTTTCCATTTTACCACCTGTACTTTAATTCACAACCTTTAATTCACTTTAAAATAATTTTAATTAGGAGCTCCATAGATTTGGCTCCATGGGATAAAAATCAAATAAAATGCAGGTTTAATATAAATATTGAAATACAACCCAATGAAGGTGAACAATGTTTTCACAAAAGAATTAAATGTTTCTTTCTATCTGTCAAAATTGAAAAGCGCGCTCGTTTTGAGTTATTTACATTGAGCTTTGTTTCTTCTTTTACGATCAGATCCGCTACTCACTTGTTTGATAGAACTGCGCATGCGTTAAAAAAAATCATGGTCGACGTTGAAAATGAATACAAGAGTTAAACCAACTTCTTAGAAGGATAATTAATATGTTTAATAAAAGTTAAGTTTTCTTCTTAAGTCAAAATTCTTTATTTAGATTATTTAAAACAATGTTATACGTTGTTTCTTCCGTCCTTTTATTTTATGTAATAGATGTAAATAGTATTATTAGTCAGGCCGGCAACCAGCGTGTGGCCTAACTTCGAAGTGCTTAATTTCACACGAAAATAAATTGGAAATTGTTCACAAAAAGTAGAAAACATAGGAAGATACAAGGTAGGGTGGCAAATTACGTCACAGTAATCGTATGAAGCATAAAACAAATTGTGAGGCCCAAGAATCTTCCCACATCGTTGCCTGATTTTGGATTAGGAAAGCCCCTAATAGCGTTAATTTTTCGGAATCCAGGTGACATTTTGTCGTTTGCAATCACAAACCCTAGATATTCAACACATGTATTGCCAAATTCACACTTGCTACGTTTGCATGTCAACTTTGATTTCTTAAGCACTTAGAGCACACTTCTCAATATATAGAGAATTGCTGTCCAATTTCGCGCAGGGACGAGTACGCAGCTAACCCAAAGCTTTGTTCATGACTTTTTGGATTCGCGGGACCATTCGTTAGACCAAAAATCAAGCGTTTAAATTGCCCAGTTTCATCTGGGGTAATGAAAGCAATTTTTTCATAGCTTCTTCTGTAAGAGTAGCCTGTAAATAGCCATGATCAAGGTCCAATACTGTGAATATAGTAAGGCCTGATAATTTTTCAAACTGTTCATCAATATGGGGTAGTGGAAACTTATACTTGATGGTCTGCTGGTTTAGCCACCGGTAGTCTACCACTAACCTTTTCTCTCCTATTTTCTTCTTCATTGAAAGAAAAGGACTTGATATGGTTATTTCATTTATTTTACGTTACCATTATTATTTTTTGTTAAAATATGCAATTCTATGCAGGGATATAGGGGATGTAGGGATATTTTCTAGCTTAGGTTGGTACCATCGTTAGATGTGTTGTTCGTTTTATTTTATCTAATTTGTGTTCATGCATATGAACCTGTGTATCAGTTGAGTCATGTTCTTAGTTACAGTATGTACTGTAATGTTTAAAACCAATTAATCTTTCTATAAACTTGAGTACTCTGACAGGTTATGGGCCCAGGCTTGTGATTGTGGATTTTAGGACGGACAAACCTATAAGTCAAGTGTGCACTGTAATGCGCGTGAGCTCTACGTGTTTGCTTGTTGTTTGTGACACCGTTGCCAATCACCATCGCCATAATGGTTTTAGAAGAAGATAAAACGTACAGAATTCCGCTTTTCGACGGCACTAATTTTGACAACTGGAAGTTTCGAATAGAAACTCTTATAGATGAAGTCGATCTGTTGCCCTATATTCAAGGTGACTATCGGGACTTGGTGAAAATTGCGTCTAGTGATAATGTTGAAATTAAGGTGGAAAAGGAAAAAGAGCTGGATAAGCTTCGGGAAGCCAATCGTAAGTGTAAGTCACAGATTATACAACGAATCCCGGACAGCCACTTGGATTGTGTGAAGGATAAGAACACCGCCTATGATATATGGCAAGTGCTTTGTAATACTTACGCTCGTAAAGGTATTGCTAATCAGCTTTTATTACGCAAAACCTTGTTGATGATGAAATTTGATCCCTCTTTAGAGACCCTTGAATTGCATTTTATTAGGTTTGATCGTACCATTCGGGAATTGAAATCGTCGGGAGCTAACCTTGAAGAATTAGATGTTGTCTGCCATCTTCTCTTGACTATGCCATCTGAATATCAAGTAATTGTCACTGCCATAGAGACATTATCTGCTGATAATCTCAACCTGGCATTCGTAAAAACTCGCCTACTTGATGAGCAGAGCAAACGCCAAGCAGAAGGTATCGATGGATGCAGCAAATCATTTTCTAGCGTTACTGATTGGAAGGCTAGAAAATTGAAATCTTCGCAGCCGGAATGTTGTCCCAATTGTAAACAAAGTATTTCAAAGCAAGTTGCTGGTAATAAGTGTTTTTTCTGTCATAAAGCTGGTCATTTTCGTTCGGACTGTCCAAAATTGAAAGGCAAGAAGCAGCAGAATAATTCAATACGTAAAGCAAATGTAGCTGAAGCTAGTGATGATGAATTTAGTTTGACTGTATTAACGACAGTGGCCTGTTGTGATGGATCTGTGTGGTTGCTTGACTCTGGCGCCACTGAACATATGATCAGTGATAAAAATATTAGTTTGGTCTCAAATAAGAGACGCCTATCAAAGTCTATCAAAATAAAAATTGCTAAATCAGGATCGATGTTGTGTGCTGAAGAGATCGGAGATATACACGCGTCTGTGACTCACAAAGGTAATCAAAACTTTATCAAAATTTCCAATGTACTTATTGTCCCTGGATTACAATTTAATTTACTCTCAGTTAGTAAAATGGACGCTAATGGGCTTAAAGTTGTGTTTGAAAAGGGGAACGCTACTATTTTAAAAGGCAATATTTTTGTGGCTGCTGCCACTCGATCTGGTAAAGTGTATACAATGTCTCTTTCACCTCGTGAAAAAGCATGTGCTGGTGTTGCTAGTTCCATTGTAGCATCATCTGATTTGTGGCACAAGAGGCTTGGTCACATTGGCAAAACTGGTTTAGTTCACTTAAGTAAAATTGTTGATGGAATCAAGGTTGATCAAGGATCGATCTCCGATTTATGTGACTCTTGCATACAGGCTAAACAAACGCGTCTTCCTCACACAAAGCCACGCATTAGAGCTAAGCGCCCTTTGGAGATCATACACAGTGATCTTGTAGGGCCTATTAAGCCTGTATCATATGATCAAAAGAGGTATATACTTACCCTGATTGATGACTATAGTCACTTTACAGTCATTTACACTCTAAAGGAAAAGTCTGAAGTGTTTACCTACTTCAAACAATTTGAAGCTATGGCAACAGCTCACTTTAACCTAAAGATAAGTCGCTTTAGGTCAGATAATGGTGGGGAATTCGTGTCGCAGGAAATGCTAGATTATTTAAAAAAGAAAGGTATCCAGTCAGAGTTTACCATCAGGCATACAAGTCAGCAGAATGGTGTCGCAGAAAGAATGGGACGTAGCATCATGGAGAAAACACGTTGTTTACTCCTTCACTCTTCTCTTGATAAGTCACTCTGGACGGAGGCTGTTATGACTGCAGTCTACCTAATAAACAGATCGCCTACTAAAGCTCTTGAAAACAAGGTTCCAGCAGAACTGTGGTATGCTGTAAAGCCCGATATGTTAAAACTGAGGGTTTTTGGCTGTGTAGCATATCTTCGATTACCTAATCAAGTTCTTAAAAGTAAACTTGACAGCCGCTCGAAAAAGTGCTACTTTGTTGGTTACTGCCCGAATGGGTACAGGCTGTGGTGTCCACAGGAACGAAAAATCATACGTGGGCATGATATAATTTTTGATGAACATTCGTTCATAACCAGTGATGTTGTTGGTTCAACACCCTCTCGAGCTATTGAGGTCATCAGCTCGACTCCAAATGAAGCTTTTACTGAGGAATTGCAGGAGGAGCCGTCTTCAGGAGGAGAACCAGAGGCAATTTCTGACGAAGAAGAGACTCCTGGTGAGGAACTTGAACCTCTGCGTAGGAGCACGAGACCTCACACTGCACCAGCGTACCTAAATGACTATGTCACACTGGCTCTTGGTGCTGAGTCATTTATTGACAATATGCCAGAAACCTTCGATGACATCCATAGTAGAGATGATGCCCAGCAATGGATGGCTGCAGTTGAGGAAGAGATGTACTCATTGAAGAAAAATGAGACCTGGACCCTTACTGAGCTGCCATCCGGTAAACGAGCTATCAACTGTAAGTGGGTCTTCAAGATGAAGCAGGATGAAAATGGACAGCTTGACAGGTACAAGGCAAGGTTGGTGGTGAAGGGCTGTGCACAGAAGAAAGGGTTTGACTACAATGAAACGTACTCACCCGTAGCCCATTTAACCTCGGTCAGAACCCTGCTTGCAATTATAAACAAAGAAGATTTAATTGCCTTCCAGTTAGATGTGAAAAATGCATTCCTACATGGAGACCTTTCTGAAGAGGTGTATATGAAGCAGCCACCTGGCTTCGTAACTGACAGCAACCTTGTTTGTAAGTTACACAAGACCCTCTATGGATTGAAGCAGGCACCACGGGAGTGGAATGCTAAACTTGACAAATTTGTGAATTCTCTCGGATTTAAGCAGTCTGAAAATGAAAAATGTATATATTTCGATTTCAGCAACAGCATAAAAACTTACCTTTTGGTTTACGTAGATGACATAATTTTGGCGGGAAACAATCTGCAGAAGTTAAATGACATCAAAACATATCTTATGTCAGAATTCGAGATGAAGGATCTTGGAGGTTTGCACAACTTTCTAGGTATAAAAATTGATCAGAAAACTGATGGTATGTCCCTTAGTCAAACAGCCTACTTGAAGAAAGTTCTCAAGAAATTTGGTATGGAACAATGCAAACTGGTCAAGACACCGATGGAGACAAAACCACCTGAAATAACTACATCAGAGTGCATAATCAAAAAAAAACCGTACCGTGAGCTTGTTGGTAGTTTGATGCATGTGATGCTCTACACTCGCCCTGATCTGAGCTTCTCAGTGAATTTCTACAGCAGGTATCAGAGCAATGCAACAGAAGCTCACTGGATTGGACTCAAACGAATACTACGATACATTCAAGGAACACTTGATGTTGGTCTCTTCTTTCCGAAGAACTGTGATGTCGCCTTACGGGCCTACGTTGATGCGGACTGGGCCAATGACAGCAATGATCGTAAATCTACATCTGGGTATTTATTCCAAGTTTATGGTGCCACTGTTGGTTGGACTACACGTAAGCAGACTACAGTTGCCCTTAGCTCGACGGAGTCAGAGTTTGTCTCCCTGTCATCCGCCTCATCCGACCTACTCTGGTTGAGAAGACTGATCCAGGACCTTGGGATCACTCTAGAACCCACCAAGGTGTACGAGGACAACCAGTCCTGCATAAGATGTTTGGATAAATGGGAACATCGAAGACTAAAGCATATTGATGTCAAATACAACTTTGTTCGTGATTTGTATTTAAGTGGTGTTATTGATGTGATTTATCTGGAAACAAATGAACAATGTGCTGACATTCTGACAAAGAGTTTGGTTGGAAATAAGTTTGAGTACTTTTGTAATTATATTGGTTTAATCAAATGCTGATTCACTAGAGTCTATTTGCATGTACTTAAGGGTAGGCCTACATGTAGAATTTTTGCCTAATTTTTTGTGGTTGTAGTTGAATTGAGGAGGAGTGTTAAAATATGCAATTCTATGCAGGGATATTTTCTAGCTTAGGTTGGTACCATCGTTAGATGTGTTGTTCGTTTTATTTTATCTAATTTGTGTTCATGCATATGAACCTGTGTATCAGTTGAGTCATGTTCTTAGTTACAGTATGTACTGTAATGTTTAAAACCGGTTAATCTTTCTATAAACTTGAGTACTCTGACATTTTTCATTCTCTTACAACCTTCTGGATTGATTCCCTTTCCTCCGCATAAGTTTGGTATGGTTTACTTGAAACAGGTTTGCTGTTTGATAGCTCCCTCAAATTAATTCCTGCCAAGTTTGGACAGACTAGCTCGGAGAGCTTGGACGCAAAACACTCCTTATAATCAATTACCAGACCCGCAAATCTGTCCAAATCTTGCTTGACCTTCAAAACTAATATCAAATAACAAGTTTTCTTTAATAAGGATATGGTACTAAGGGGTCCTAACACACAATAATTCACTTGTAGGATTATTTAGCTTCCCAAAACGCACTTTTTCGCCACGACCCCCATTTATACTTTCCTTGAGGTATTTATCCTTTTGGGAATTTACAATTGGAGTTGAAAACTTTCCATTATGGTCTGGTCATACACAGCACAGTTGAACCTTAAAGAATTATTTTACAACTACTTCGTACATGCTCTTACAATGTCCACACTATTCACTTTCAGGCTGTTTGCTGATTTTGTTGAGGCTAGATCTAATTGTTTAAATGGGTCCTGATCTGCATTTCCCACAAAGAGTCATTCTTCCAGCTATACAAATGCTACAGTTTGCTGATTTGTTCATGTTGCATCTATAATTAATTCAGTGTATTGAGCACTACCAAGCACATTTAATAACTACACCCTGTGCATTATAGTATTATTCTTTGATACATCTCCCGTTATTCTCCGAAGTGATATTTCTGCAGTATCAAACGTGCTACCAAAACCTTGCATAGTTTTTTTTGAATGATTACTTTGTGAGCCTGATATAAATGTTGCCACAGTTTGTATGGTACAGCACGAGCTTCCGGTGTCTACAAGTGATATGAATTAATGAGGCCCCTATTGTCACTTCTTGTATATGCTTTCCGGGTGATTCTCAGAACTGGTACCGAGGGTTGACGCGGAGACGTTTTTTTTCCTTAGCTGCTCCTTCTATACTAAGGTAATTACGTCTTGTATGTCCCTCGAGACCACAATCAAACCATATTACAGGTTTATTTTTTCTGAGAAAGTACGAGATGTGTGGCCACGATTCTGGCATTTGAAACAGCAGGGTTCACCAGGATCATTATAAAATATTTATTTCACTGGATGTTCACTTTATATAGTATGTGAAAGTGGTTGAATTTAGACAAATGGAAACGTACTCAGGATGGATTATGAGGCCTTTTGGTTCCTACAATCTCAGATTTTGTGTGCACTGGTGGCCAATCCGCGATCAACATTGATCGTTTGGTTGTTGCCCTTTTTCAAAATCTCTAATGTCATGCAGTAACTCATCTAAGTCAGTGCGAAATTTACTCATTACAACTACAGTAAGTTCTCTCGGCCATAGCCCTATAGGGATTTTATTTTTTATGTTCAAAAATCCAGATTAAGATCCTTACACAAATGAACCTTTTCGGAAAAGTACAGGCTTACACTTTCATTTTTCTGTTGAATGAGGCTTTTCATTATTTCAAACCGTTCTGATTTGCATACCTATACGCATATATACTAATCACGCTATTAGGATAGGGATGAGTCAGATTGTATTTAGAGATAGTGAACCCACATTCTTATGGAGGGAAAGTGGTAAACTATTTAAGTAAAACCACCCTCAATACACACCACTCAAGCCCCAATCTCCCTGCCAACGGCAATAACGTATATTACGAGAGTGACGCCTTAAACCATGTGGTCACGGAAACAGGTTGCGTATTTTTGGTTAAGTAGTAATGCCCACCTTCTTTTTTGAGAAATAACCGTAAAAGACAATACGTTATTTTGTCACCTTGTCTTTTTTTAGGTTAGAGGTTTACGTCTACTTTCTTTAAAAATGTTCTGACAGACGTCCCTCATTGCATTCCCCGTTTTGGAAAGAAGCATCCTTGCCCAGGCTATCTTAAACACGTTGATGTAGGTGAGCAAGTACACGGCGCCGTCGTTGTTTTCTCATGATACTTCGAATATCGTTGAGGACAGCTTGCCAGAAATCATCTATGTTGGACACCATGTAACTTTTTAAGGATGTAGAATTTGGCAACAAGAAAAATGAGAAGCCAATGGTAGCAAATACTCACCCCATTTCACCATCCTGGCAGCACTGTACTCCGAACCTAGAGAGACGACAACACTACCGACCGCAATTCCACTGCACAAACAACTGACCAGCTCCGTCTAAGAATCGAACCGCACCCACTAGAGGTCACCATATTCCCAAGTTATGCCAAAGAACTTGAAAAGAAAAGAGATACCTGTCCCGCAAAGTGCCCAAACTTTCTAATTGCTCCGAGAAATGAGTAGAAGCTCGTTCTGTCTCTCGCACTTTCCTCCCAGTGTATGTTACTCTTTGGTTTCCCTCCCTTTTTTCCCCCTTTGTTCCGTGTTCCCTGAGTTTCGCAAATCGTATATAAGACCAGCGTAGGAAAGCGTCCAGCACTCTTGGACATTGCTCGGACGAGGCCGAGGCTTCAGCATTATTTAATAGATGTAAGTGTAAATTTCTTTTCGGCGTAAATATTTTTTATTATTATTTTTCAAAATTCCCTTTCGGCAGGTTATTATTTCAAATTAATACCTTTTTGAATCTTATAAAACTTAAATTGTTCACGTTGTATTTAAATGGTCTAATTTATTTATATCAGCCTAGTTAGTAGGGTTATCACTATTTAGCTGATATTTAAAAGAAAAGAGGATCTAAAATATAAATTTTGAATCTTGCCTTTTGATTATGCTGGTTGGATTATTCTTGTCTACGTAATATTTAAGTTAGGTGTTCTTATTGATTTTTCTTGTTTACTCTCCTGTATTGTTAATATTGTTATTAATAAATTTAGGGTAATATGATTTTAGGTTATTATGAAATATATAAGAAATTTGTGGACGATGCCCATATTGATTATGTTGAATAAATATGAGTAATAGGATGCATATGTTAAATAGTGGCATGATATATAGATATATTAGAGATTGGTGGACGATGCTCATTTTGATTATGTTGAATAATTATTATGACTAATAGAATGCAGATTTTAGATAGTTACATGGTTCGTATTAGAATAATATTGAGAAACTTCGTATGCAAAGTTCAGGCGAAGAATAACAAACTAAATGATTCTTTGTTGTATATATTCTAAAAAAATTGTTGTTTAATTGATTAAATTAATTAAAGTAAAGAAAATAGTAACTTAAATCCTTCTAGCTCATTGCAGATTGTGAATTTAATGAATATCGTAGGAGCTATTATACATTTCTACATAATACTTTTAACTTGTTATATATATTTATTTATTTCTGATATTTATAGTAAACATATACATGCACTTCTTGAAATTTATTTAATGTTATTGTTAGTGAAAATACCCTTAGGTTTAGAAACTATCTCTGTCCTTCCTTAATTTCAAATATTATTATTATTATTATTATATTTATATTTCTGGAGACCGACCGTCATGTTCTTCCCGCACCTGGATTGAGTTGCGTGCTCTGAGTTTCTTTTATGCACCCAGCATTCAAAACTATTACTCACACAACTCACTCCTATTGCTTTCGTTATTATATTAGTTTAATTTTATTAGATTTGGACCCTCATTGTGTAGGATTTTGAGATATTTATGGTTCAAGGAATGGGCGTTTCATTGGTGTAATCTGTTTAGGTATGGACCCATAATAGTTGCCAAGTGTTTAGGATTTACACTAAGTTATACCAGAACTCCACTCCCTTTCCCAACACTTCAGTTCATCTCTGCCTTCAGACAAAATGATTGCAAATTTTGCATTAAATTGTCTTACATTTTCAAATATGAACAATTTTAATCATTTGCACCTGAGACAGTTGTAACTCTGTACATGTTTTGAATAAACTTGTTCAATCAGGGTATGTTGTTTTAAATGTTCAGTTGAGCAACGTAATTTCTCACTTTTTACATGGTGTGGCGAATTTCCCTTCTCATTCGGCACACCTGCGACTGAATTTAAACATATGATGCCCACCTCTGGTCTATATGTAGGTTTTCATGTTTTTTCCTGTCAATCCACTTGAAGCTAGATCTAAAAAATATTTGCCTATTAAATTGATTAATGAATACATTTGAAAATAATTTTGCTTTGACTCTGTTCTTTAAAAAAATCAAAATAATATTTGAACAAAATATTCATTCTAATGTTATAAAGTGTGCATGTTAGTTTGTAAACTGTGTCTGTCCAAACCCTATTTATTCTCCTCCGACACATATTATTATTATTATTATTATATTTATATTTCTGGAGACCGACCGTCATGTTCTTCCCGCACCTGGATTGAGTTGCGTGCTCTGAGTTTCTTTTATGCACCCAGCATTCAAAACTATTACTCACACAACTCACTCCTATTGCTTTCGTTATTATATTAGTTTAATTTTATTAGATTTGGACCCTCATTGTGTAGGATTTTGAGATATTTATGGTTCAAGGAATGGGCGTTTCATTGGTGTAATCTGTTTAGGTATGGACCCATAATAGTTGCCAAGTGTTTAGGATTTACACTAAGTTATACCAGAACTCCACTCCCTTTCCCAACACTTCAGTTCATCTCTGCCTTCAGACAAAATGATTGCAAATTTTGCATTAAATTGTCTTACATTTTCAAATATGAACAATTTTAATCATTTGCACCTGAGACAGTTGTAACTCTGTACATGTTTTGAATAAACTTGTTCAATCAGGGTATGTTGTTTTAAATGTTCAGTTGAGCAACGTAATTTCTCACTTTTTACATGGTGTGGCGAATTTCCCTTCTCATTCGGCACACCTGCGACTGAATTTAAACATATGATGCCCACCTCTGGTCTATATGTAGGTTTTCATGTTTTTTCCTGTCAATCCACTTGAAGCTAGATCTAAAAAATATTTGCCTATTAAATTGATTAATGAATACATTTGAAAATAATTTTGCTTTGACTCTGTTCTTTAAAAAAATCAAAATAATATTTGAACAAAATATTCATTCTAATGTTATAAAGTGTGCATGTTAGTTTGTAAACTGTGTCTGTCCAAACCCTATTTATTCTCCTCCGACACCTCCGACACACCCACAGACATTAATCCTTAGATTTGAGCCTGCGCTACACACTTTAAAAGTGCCCTTAAATTAACAATCAGAAAAAAGTACAGAAATATTAGGTTCGATACATTTTATTTTCCCTACATCTTCCCAAAGATACTTAGCGTCTTATTATACGTTCGGGTTATACGCTTTATTACTAATTACACAAATGGGCTAGGAATTGGGAAGGTTGAATATAGAGAAAGTGAACCCAAATTTGCGTGGAGGGAGAGTGGAAAACCATTTAGGAAAAACTACACCCAGTTCACCCGACCGAGATTCGACCCTTTATCTCCCCATTCTCGGCTGTCTAGCTCAACACGAAACTAGCACGTTAGATAACTATGCCACCGAGTTGGGTTTCCCCAAAGAAACTTTCTGGGTGCGCCACTGAACCGACTCGAGGAACACTTCCTACATGTTAGGCAAAAACTTCCTGGTTCAGTCTGTATATAAATGTTGATAATACAGCAATAATGAGTTAAGAAAAATAAAGCAGGCCCTAGACCCGTGGTTTCCAATCTGGCGTGTTTCAGTTAAGGTCGCAATGCTCTTTGAGGCTATAGCTTTATATATTTTCACTTTTATGGCTACAATAATTGTAGACCTGTGTATGATTCGAAAAGAAAACGGTTAAAATTATTTAAAAAAAATAATGCACTACATACCTAACTCTATTAGTGTTCCTAAATCACGCTAGTTTGGTTTGGTTTGTCGGTTACGAGGAAGTTAGAATTCGTATCCCGGCTGAGTGTACTGGCGATGATTTTTCCTGAACAGTTTCCTCCTATACCTTCAAGTAAATAAATTAAGTGTACACTTCTTCTCAATTCTAGCTACCCCATTAGTGTAACTAATTACATGCGGATAGACCGAACAGGTAATAAGACGCAGTAAAAAAAACTCTATTCTAAATATTTATAAGTTACCAAGGGGTCGCGATTCTATCCAAGATAGCAATAGAGAGGTCAAACCTCGCAAAAGGTTGGAAACCACTGTCCTAGACGCGACGTCCACTCTAGACCAGCGGGTTACCAAACTGTAGTACACATACCACCAGTGGTATATACAATTGTTCCCGCTGGTACGCCGTGAGAAGCCAAACAAAACTAGTAAATCAAAGTCGGGAAAAGATAGGGCCTCATTCAATTTTATAAATATATTTAGACCAGGTCTAGCCAAAAGTCAAACAGATTTAAACAGTGATTGGAGGTGTAATAACACTGATTCAAGATCAGGCAGCCGATGCAGCTGTGCTATAGTATAAAATATCCGGGCACAGTTAAGAATGTACCAAAACAGTAAATATTCAGCATTCAGCAGCATGGCGGTACTCTCAATTACGGAAATTGTTGGGGTGGTACGCCATTCAAAGAGTGTGGGAACCACTGCTCCGGACAATTCAATATTTCAAAAATCGAACATTGTGTAATAATTTATTTTATTCAAAAGGTTAAGTGATACGGATGTGGTTTGTATAGTCATTACTTTGGCTTTTTGTAGAGAAAAAAGGATAGAAGGTGTAGGATTAAATGGTATATTTAAAGACTTGTACATTTCAATGCAATGATCAATAATTGCCCTCGCCTCGGCTTTATTAGATTTGGCACTAATTTTTTAAAACTTGCATACACTTTTTTAGCACCCGTATTATAACTTATTCAGGCTATACGCATTATGCATTAACTACGCCTATCAGTTAGGAATGGGTAGGCTTGCATTTAGAGGAAATGTACCCACATTTGCGTGGAGGGAGAGTGAAAACCCTTTTAGGGAAAACCACACGCAGATATAACGGGATTCGAACCCCAATATCCCTGTCATCGGCAATCCGGTTTATGGCGAGAGTGACGCCTTAAAACATGGGGCCACCGGAGCAGATAACACTAAATGTTGAAGCTGGCGTGCCTCCACACTCGAATTATTATATTGAACTGAAACGATATTACGATATTGTGCAAAAGTATATAAAGAAAGACAGATCAATATTTCACCACTGCGCAATATATTTCAAACAGTTGTCGAATGAGCCCCTCATCGATGTTCGAATCGCTGTGGGGTGTTCTGAGGGTGGTTTTTCCAAAATTGTTTTCCAATCTCCTTCCTCGCAAATGCGAGTATACTTTCAATAATATAACCTTTCTCATCCCTAACACCATTAGCGTAATTAGCATAGAACCCGAACGGATAGTAAGACTCGGCGCTAAAAAAAAAAGTATTTAACACAATATATTGCACAATCTTTCAATACATCCTCCAAAAGAACAATATTATTGAGAGTCTAGGAGCCGATTTAGAACCTATATATCACCCGCCTTGGTGGCGTAGTTGGCTAACGCGTTAGTCGTGTTGAGCTGCTCAACTGCTGAGGACGGGGAGATCGAGGTTCGAATCTCGTTCGGGTGAACTGGGGGTGGTTTTTCCTAAATAGTTTTCCACTCTCCCTCCACGCAAATGCGGGTTTACTTCCTCTAATTCAACCTTCCCAATTCCTAATCCATTAGCGTAATTAGTACTTAAAGCGTATAACTCGAACGGGTAGTAAGACGCGGTGCTAAATATTATTATTATTATTAGAACCTATATTTGTATTTTCTAAGATACCCTTCTAGTGTATTAAAGAAGTCAATTTAAAAAGTGTACCGGTATATGATTAAAAAAAAAGTTTTGTTTGGTTGATTTTCAAAACAAAATTCAAAACCACACCACTACAGATAAACTTTCTTACATTGTATTATGGCATCACTAGTGATTTTGACTCATTTATATTCAATTTATCGAATTGGCTTTAATTAATCTTAATATTGAAATAAGTACATTACATTTTAAAGATTGTTTTAACATGTTATAATAATGATGTGTTAGAATAATTGTATTAGGACTATCAAATCCCAACAATCAATAATTTTGTAGATTGTATTTTAATGTGTATTTATTAATTAATCTAGTTTCAATCCATAGCTTTTCAAGTATGCTAAAGTATCGGAATTAGAATGATTGGGTATTATTTTGCAAACACAAATTCAGGTAATTTGTTTAGTGTTTTAGTGGAAAAAAAAATTATCGCGTTGAGAAAATCTGACGTGTAATGTCCCTTGAGACGTGTGGTGTTGCTGTCCATTAAAATGTGAGCGACTAATTACTTTAAATTGTCTTTGGGATAAGTTGATATTCTTAAACTTATGTTAACTAATTAACCTTATAAATATATTTGTTATCGGCGAGATTATTAATTTACTGAAAATAAAGGGAAGTGGGACAACCACATCGGTTCAACTGCACTCTTGCGTGCATAGTAAGCACTATAGGTATCACAATGGCTTCCGTGAAAGATACAGCAACTTTCTTTGCGAAGGGAACATCAAATCAATTCGAATATGTATTGAAGCTATATCCTCAAGCATTGAAGCTCAAAGCAGATAAGAAAACAAAGAAACCAGAGGAGCTAATAAAATTGGATAATTGGTGAGTGTAAATACTTTAAATCGCTCGGGAAAATTTGGAAACAATGTCATTGAACCTCGCTTTGTAATACGCTGCACGTAGCAGACTACTCTCGATCAAGGAATGCCTACTGGAACGGCTCGATCTTTAGCGCGGTCATTAAATGCCAGCCGTGTCACGTGGGAATCAATGTCAACTTAGTACTCCTTTAATTTTTGGATGAGCTACTATTTATATTGAATCTAGTGGATGTGCTGTTGTAATAGGGTGTTGGTAGCGTCATGTCGTCTTGGCAGGTGACTTGCCTTGAAATGTTTAATCTGTTTTGTTACGAAATAACACATTTTTAGCATAATTGTGCTCACTTTTACTTTTTGTGTCGTTTAAGGTATTGATTTATTATAACTGAAAACAGTTTCTTAATTGCTTTATCAATCAATTTGCAAGTTGTGAACATCTGTATGGTAACTTGTAAGCCAAACCAAAATGGAGACCAAACAAAAGCATTTGAAGAGAAGCTGTTACTTACAAAATATTAATTTCTTCACAATACATGCACATTTGTATGGACTGAGTAATAAAGTGATAAACGTTTATATAATGTTGTAGGGCCTAGTTGTTTTATTTTTATGGGAAGCATAATTGAATAGGTACTATTTTAATTTTCAATTGATGTTTTAGATTGGATACTTGCTTAGGACATTAATAAGTTAAATTTATATTTTCTCAACATAAAGCAATTTAATGTGTTCAATAAATTAATAGGGTATGAATACACACCAACTTAAAACTAAAATAAGTAGACCTATTAAAATCATTTTGAAACTTGAGTTCTGACTGCCAGCCCACTGTGTTGGTTCTGGAATAAAGTAACTTATCTAGATTGATATAAAGGCCCTGGCAGAGACTCCATATCCGTAGGTCCATAAGAAAGTAATGCCACAATATTAGATTGCTCTGGCCACAGTCCTTATTTGTAAGTCCTTACTCCATAGAAGCTGACCAACTTTAACTTTCTACAGACTAGTTTGTACAGACTACCTATCATAGCCAAGTAAATTATGTACATGCACATTGAAATAAAAGAAAGATTGACAGTGAGAGGATCTGTCACTATGGAAACATATACAAAATGAAAAGATGGCTACACAAGGAGCTATTTCAGAAACATTTTTCTAAAACATTAAACACCTCAGGAAGAGTGGCTTCTAGGAAAATGTGTTCTGAGAAATACCAAGTTCTGCTTTTATAGGTTAAACACCTCTACAAGTAGATCGGCTTTGCATTTTCAGGCTATTGTAAACATTTATTTTAAGTTTGATAGTTAGAATCGAGCTATAAATATATTTCTTGTGATTGTACTTAACCTACATTTTAGTATACTGGAAGTTTCCTCAACAAAGTTGTTTTTGGTTTCTTTAATTCATATATTATAATCAGCTGACTTCTTGACGCTCGCTCCTTGCTGTAGATGATTCTCTTTCGAATTTTTTGACTGGACGAAGAGTCTCACTATCTCATTGGTTGAAATGGTCAAATGATATAGGATGTTGAGTCTAATCACGAGTAGACTTTCTTATAGACCTTTAACACGTAGGGACTACAGACCTACGGATATGGGGTCTGTTGGAGCCTCAAGAGTAGATTAGATCATGTCTTGACGTATGCAGTTATTTTTAAAAAACTGGGAAACTAATTAAATTCTTTTGGCCTTTTATTTGCATTAGACTAAATTTATTCGCCAACAAAAAAACAGCTAGTCAATTATTTTATTTTTACTTTATTTAGAACAATTACGTATAACCCGAACGGGTAGTAAGACGTGGTGATAATAATAATAATAATAATAATAATTAGAACAATCACTGTGTAAAGACTAAAATTATTATTTTATTTTTTTAATCACTAGGCTAATTCCCTAAATTTAAACCTTGTCTAACCTTTATGCAGGCCTAATAAAATGGAAAAAAAAACTTATTGATTAAACTATAAAACTTATGGGTCTACTAATTGTTCCATTTTAAGCCATTTATTTCTTTAAATATCAAAAAGATTCATATCAACCATAAATTATTACAAACATTAAAACACATAGAATCATTTGAACCAAAAAAGAACAATAAAATCAACTTTTAAATTAAATAAGAAAAAGCTCCACTCATCTAAGCGACGAATATCTTTCGGCCGTTTTCGAATTATTTGGACACATTACATTAAATCTCAAACAGAATTTTTACTGTCTTTACGAAATCGTAAAAACCATCTATGGCACCACAATTAACTTAACGTCAAAATAAATTTAACAACAAACGATTAAATTTGTTGTAGATGATCACAAGTATCCATGACAAACAAATTATATACGAAAACATATTGATGTCAATGACACTTATCCAACCAAGTTTAACCTATCCTTTCATTACTATGGCATTTAATAAACCCAGCTCAACATACCTTTCATCTTTAAATAAATTAAATTTATAATCACAAATAAAATAAACCATTTAATGTAATAATTAAACATGAATGATGCATATCATACAATGACGTTATAGCCATTTTAGTGTGCACTGTGCATGATCAAAAGTGTAATGCAAAGTATCATGGGATGTCGTACACCCGGTGCGCAGAATCGAAGGTAATACCTCATCATAAATATTTACATTTCAAAAGTGATTTGGGCGATGTGTTGTCGAATTTTATTTAAATATAGTATTTAATAAAATTGTAAAAAAAATTCTAAATCTTGCTGTCATTCGATTCTAAGTACTATAGTGTGCATAATAAAGTGTATAAAATATCAACACATAGTACCATTTCAGTGAAAAATAGCCAAATGTGGAACAGTTGAGATGTACCAGACTCAAACTTATTTCCTATGATCACTTCGTGATGTATAACATAGGCAAATGCTGGTTATATATCTCTGCTTTGTTCAACAGTAGGCTCTGTGCATACATTTAGAGCTATTAAGTTCATATGATTAAATTCCTGGTCACTGTAAATGTTGAGAGCCACTTTTATTTTCACGGGTAATTTCCCAGAGAAATAGGCTTCCAACTGAATTTAGTGCATGAATATGGTTTGCTATGAATGGTCCAAAAGTGCACTGTTATATTATTTTAGAGCAGGGTTTCGAAACCTTTCTGGTCTCTGATCCACTTATAAATATATCAAAGGCCCTTCAATCACTCAAAGTTTCTCCCCTCTACTTTCACATATTTTTTTTCTCTAGCCCTTTTTTTGACCCGCCTCGGTGGCATAGTTTGCTAACGGGCTTGTTGTGTTGAGCTCGACTGCTGAGGACAGGGAGATCGAGGTTCGAATCTCGGTCGGGTGAACTGGGGGTGGTTTTTCCTAAATGGTTTTCCACTCTCCCTCCACACAAATGTGGGTTCACTTCCTTTAATTCACCCTTCCTAATTCCTAGTCCATTAGCGTAATTAGTGCTTAAAGCGTATAACCCGAACGGGTAGTAATACGCGGTGCTAAATATTATTATTATTATCTATAGCCCTTTGAAGTTTTGAATCTATTCCTTAAATTCAATATTTCCTCAAATACTAGGACTTAATGTCCCCAACTTTCTAGGAAAAAATACAGAGTAAATAAAAATTTTATTTTCATATTAAACCAATTAACTATCTTATAGCATCAATAATTGATTGATCAAGGTTATTTTGGTCACACTCTAATATTATTTGAAAGTGGGTAGACCTACTTTATATATTTGCAATTTTAGAAAACACAAAAATCAATTGCTAATGAAGTTTAGTATTTTCATCCAATCGACTTAAAATCACTGCGAGATTGACCATTGGCTGATCCCTGTTCTAGAGGAATATCATTTCACTACTACTCATCTCACCTCCATTCCAAAGGATTAAGTTTGAATCCTTGAATCTGATTATGTTTAGCTGACCTCTTTTCATTGACTAGAACTACAGTACCATTGAAGGGCAAATCTAGGTTTGAATATCGGTCAGGTGTACAAAAGTGTATAACCTGATCAGGTAGTAAAACGCCGTGCATAAAATAAAATAAAAAGATATTCAAATAAGTTTTTTTACATCCATTGTTTCCATCCTGTGGCGTGGGTCAGTTTTTTAATCAAACCATTTATTTTCCACTATCAGCTTGTTAGGCCTCTTGTAGCTTCATATGCCTTATTATCTATCTTATTACTAGGACAAGCACAACATCCAGTCCCCGGTTGTTAATTCATCACTGTGAAAGGGTAAAAATACATTTCACCAATGAAATTTTTTGGCCATGCCGGAAATTGAACCCGGGACTCTTAATTTAGTAGACAGTCACGCTACCGACTGAGCTAAGGTGTTGGATATATTCAAATAATAATTTTGTTTAAAAATCTCTATTAACCAATTCCCAATCTGGGTTCATAAGAGTTTTTTTCAAGGGATCTGCAAATTCACACATTTCACAGTTCTTAAAAATTAGCCTTCACACAAAATAACTAGTATGACTAGTGATTAATGATTAGTATGGGCACATTTGAGTAAAAATAATCGATTCTAGGAAAAAAGCGCAAGTGAAAGAAGCGCACACGAAAACCCTGCACATAAAAAACCCCACAACCATAAATGCTCACATTAAAAAATCCCACATGGAAAAAAAAACCACACGGAAAAAAGCCCACACAAAAAAAGCCTACACGGAAAAAAAACCACATGGAAAAATGCCCACATGAAAATTGTTCAAAAGAAAAAGGCTCATACTAAAAGTGCGCACACAGAAAAATGTCCATTGAGACAAATGCCCCCATTCATTTTTACTTTCTCATCAAAAGAGAAAGTATTGTAATCATGAAAAAAATTGAAATCAAAATAAGAAATTTAAACAAGAAAAAAAATGCATTTTACAATTCTGTCAGTCTCCTTGTCTGTCTATGTATGGGCTCAAACTTGATATTTTATCTTTACATGTTTATACCTCTGGTTTTTTTTTTCCATTCTGAACCTAACCCTTAAATTAAGGATGAGTGCTTTTTTTGAATTCAAATTTCGAAAATGTCTTCAATGATTTTGATTGAAATTGATGTATAGACTATGTTTGACCTCCCAAATAAGTGTGATAACTCCTTATATTTGGTTTTTGGGTAAAAATTAGTTGAAGGGCTGATAAGTAATTTTAGAAAATTTGAAATATTTTGAAAGCAGCTCTAATGATTTTGTTCCAAATTTGTATCTGTGGTATGTATGTCACTAAAAAAATAAAGTGTATGGAACTCTGCACGGACTTTCTCTAACAATGTAGATATTTACTCAACATTCGTATTATGATATACACTAGCGAACCCGTGAACAAATTGTGCTATAATTACAAACAATTTTTTTGACTCACGGCTATAAATTTTATAATTTGATTTCTAAAGAATTAATGTCTTCATTTGTACATCTGGACCAATAAAAAATATCAATATTGGGTCTCCAAGAGTCAACACTTCGTATTAAAATTTTGTCTTTCGGTTAAAATATTCGACGTTTTATTAGTGGATGCACATCTCATGGTTATCGCATTGCTATTAAATTTCTCCTTTATAAATTTCGACCATTAAAATAGGTAATTATTGACATCAAATTTCGAAAATGTCTTCAATGATTTTGATTGAAATTGATGTATAGACTATGTTTGACCTCCCAAATAAGTGTGATAACTCCTTATATTTGGTTTTTGGGTAAAAATTAGTTGAAGGGCTGATAAGTAATTTTAGAAAATTTGAAATATTTTGAAAGCAGCTCTAATGATTTTGTTCCAAATTTGTATCTGTGGTATGTATGTCACTAAAAAAATAAAGTGTATGGAACTCTGCACGGACTTTCTCTAACAATGTAGATATTTACTCAACATTCGTATTATGATATACACTAGCGAACCCGTGAACAAATTGTGCTATAATTACAAACAATTTTTTTGACTCACGGCTATAAATTTTATAATTTGATTTCTAAAGAATTAATGTCTTCATTTGTACATCTGGACCAATAAAAAATATCAATATTGGGTCTCCAAGAGTCAACACTTCGTATTAAAATTTTGTCTTTCGGTTAAAATATTCGACGTTTTATTAGTGGATGCACATCTCATGGTTATCGCATTGCTATTAAATTTCTCCTTTATAAATTTCGACCATTAAAATAGGTAATTATTGACTTGGGTATAAAATGAGAGAGAGAAATCATTGCTATAACAGAGGGGGATACAGGAATGGAGCGTGGGGGAAGCGTGCCCCCCTTCAAGAAATTAAAAAAATTAAATCAATGTTAAACTCACTACTAGTTTTATTTTCACGTAATACTATCTCACTAGCCAGATTTCATTTTTTTTTAAATTGTTATTGGTAAAATCATTATTAAATGATTAATTTACGGTAATTATTCGATCAATACTTAAAACAATCACATTAATTATTAAAATGGTGAAAATGGGCATTAATGAAACTACCCAAATTTAAGTTGTGTGCATCTCACCTTTTTGCACAAATATTGTTTAGGTTTAAATTTATTTGATCATTGTTATTACTACTACTTCAATGATTAATGATAAATAAAGATCTTTAAAATAATTTATTTTTAAATAACATGCTTAAACAAAATCTTTGAATAATATCACACACATAACATGTTAATTGTTATAATGTTTAAACTTATTCCCCTCTCTATGGTGTATTCTGAGAAAAATTAATAGGTATGCTATACTCTAAAAGCTGCAACAGAGATTTGGGGGCCAAGGACCCTCAACCACCATTGTCCAAGAACGTCAAGGGATTATTTCAAGCGATATTTTTGAAGATGTGTCCTTATAGAACAGTGGTTCTCGAACGTTTATTATTTCCCTTTAATTGTATGTTATCTTAGGAAATTTTGAGCCCCCCACTCCCATATTCTCTCTTCTTTTGTTTATCAATAACGATGATTACCATCCACTTTATTTAAAATGTAATAAAAGTAACTCCATGGTGTCAGCCCTTATTCAGGCTATACCTACTAAGTGGCTACCAAACTGTTTGGCTAACTAGTGCCAACTCTTGCGGATAGAGGGTGTCATGGTCAGCACAACGATGACTCAAGCCATTAAACTCGGCTTTCTATATCGGAGCCACTACTACTTTATTCGAGTAGCTCCTTTATTTATCCACTCTAGGCTGAATCTAACTCGTTCCAGACCCGATGCTTACCAGATAATCTGGACGCGCCAGGAATCAAACCCGGGACATCTGGGTCCATAGCCAGAACCTATGACCACTAAACCGCATAGGCGGTCCTCAAATTGTAATGCTATCTACATGATAAGAAATTTAAGTAAATATTAATGTCTGGGCTAAGAGTGTTATGGGCACATTTCTGAATGCATAAGAGACAGATCCTATTCAATTATCCTAGTGTAATTAAAAGCACACTGTTATCAATACTTAAAGCAAACAATCATAAGAGTAAAATGAAGTAGTACATGGATCAAGCGTCCATAAGATCTTGGTGAAAGGGAATCAGGTGGATTGTCCAACTCACATTGCAATTACAACTTTTTCTTAAAGCCTAACTAATGCACAATGCTGCTTGGAAACATACGAGTCTTCCAACTTGAGAATTTATGCTCCAAAGCTATTTAGATGCATAAACTCTGACTAACATAGGCGAGATTATCTCGGACTATTAAAACTCTATTGCTACGTCATTGGTTTATTGTTAAGATACAGTAGCCCCATGGCTTCTTTGGTGCTGACTGACAGCTAGCAGCTGACTTCTGACAGTCAACATTTAGGTATATACCTAAGTTTTTACTGTCAGAAGTGACAGCTGCTAATCACATGTGTTTGCAGATCATACGGTTTGGCGTAGGAATATATAATTTGGTCTGGTAACTTTTCAAAGCTTTCAGTCAGCACCAAAGAAGCCATGGGGCTACTGTATTTACACATATCTTTTGCTGCAAGCAGTTTTGCACCCAAGGGGGCGAGGGGCAAACAGGGTATTTTACCCCCCCCCCCCTCCCCAATACCACAAATAATGTTAATAGAAATTTAAATAATATTAAGTATAACTAAAATATTTAGAATTGAAGATGTATCGAATGTATATGCTACATTTTAAGACCAGGCTTCAGACTTAAGTCTATATTCAACAGGTTTACTGTTACACACAAAATTAACCATGGACAAAACATATAAATAATAGCTTTGATACCATTTGCATTATTTAAACTTCTTAATTACTATAAAACTACTCCAAATGATTTATAAAAACATGTAATATTTATAAATATTCTCGGGCTTAGGAGGCTGTGCAACCTCAAAACCGCTCTCTCCATCAAAACTTCCATTCTTGCTACAACCTTTATTGAATGCCTCCCCCAAAAGTAAATGGCTGGGTGCACCACTGATTAAGTAAATTAAATGAAAATATATTTTATTTTACCTTTTCTTTCTAAACCATCTTGAAATGGTGAAATCAAACTCCTGACTTTTGGTATTCTTTTATGTATAATTATAAAAAATCACAATGACTAATAAATTGTTAATGTAAAACAAAAACTAAAAGAATACTATTAAAACTCCATGATCCTTTCTACTAAAGAAAAACAAGAATTACCGTCAACTATTGTTAAAGTAATCTCATTAACCCTCCTCCCCACTCTATCAGTGCTGAAGTGTCTAAATTTGAAAGAATGGTTAAATGTGTTTGCCAAATACATGATAATACATGTGACTAGAATATATAAACATAACTCAATGTATTTAATTAGTGTATAATTTATCGCTTGTTACATATACCAACTATTATTTTACAATTAATTTTATATATATTTTATGTAATTTTACTTAAACTACACTAAATTAATAATCAAATAGCCGAAGCTATTATGCATGCATTTAGTGAGGGATCACTCCACACAGATATATTATGAAAATTGAAAAATGACACCTGGACACGGGAATCAAACTCAAACTAAGCCAAAGGTCCCGGGTTTGATTCTCGTGCCCAGGTGTCATTTTTCAATATTCAGAATACACTAAATTAGCTTAATAAATAAACATTGTGATCTTGAATCTTTTTTCAATAGTTGGCACAATGCTTAGCTTGCTTCACAGGAACAGCATGACCTGGGTTGTGAAAATCTGAGCTCATTGGCCAATTATTTGTGGGTGAGCGGAAAGGAATATGTTGCAACTCCCTAGACATTGAGCAAGGTCATTAGAGCTTCCCTAGCTTGCCTTGCGCTTTTCAAGTAGCAAGCCCTGGGTTTCCTATTTTGCAAAGTAGAACCTTTTGGAAAAGGAATTACTTAAAACACAGTATTCTTGGAATATGAACCAATATTAGTTTTAAAATCAATAGTTCATTACATGTATATTTATTAACAATTTAAACATTAGTGGTTACACAGTTCACACAGATAGCATTGAATTAAACAAAAAACTAGTCTATAATTATGGGTATGCAGCGCAGGACTAGCATATCCAGAGAATATGCCACTGTTCCCTCTTAATAATCACTAAATATGTTCTTATTATTTGACTTTAATAAATTTCAATACTAATCGCAAATTTAATGTTATACCCTTCATTAGAGGATTATTCTCAAATTTAGCATTGTACTGAAAAATAACTCAAAGAATTCCTCTCTAAGTTTGAAGTATTTGATTTCAACATTTCGTGAAGCCCCCACCCACCGACTCGATCCCGATGGGAAAACCCATGTCCCTCCCGCTCTCACGAAAATCCTGGATTCACCCCTGTGCTGTACAAACACCCTAAGAAGTTATTTGTTTACTCTATGGCATTAGAGAATTATTGTGTTTGAACTTAAGTATCTCTTCACAACTAAAGCTCACAAAATGATATTGATATATTTGCCAATATATCAGAAACTATTGCTTTATAAAAATATATTTCAAATAAAAGTTTTTTACTTTTAATAGTACTAAAATTGTACAATGATAAGTTATTTAGTATCTCAAATAGTTGCGGAGATATAAAAAACATTTTTGCTTCTGTAAAGAACCCTAAAATCATTTTCATGGGAAAATGAAAAAATAAATTTTGTTTATAATCTTAATCGACACCTAGGTGTGAACTTGAATCAAAATCGTTATAGCTGATTCTGAGAAAATTGAATTTTTCTCAATTAGAATTTATGCATTAGATCAGAATCCTTAAAGTCATTTTGACGAAAAATTGAGGCTATCCATTTAGTTTGTAATATTTGTCAAAGTTTAGAAATGAAATTTAATCAAAATCATTAAAGCCAATTGTGATAAAATCAATTTTTTTTCTCTTTCTGCCCTTAAGGAAACTACCCTTAATTTTAGGGTTGGATATCCAATTTCAAAATTAACTAGGGGTAATTGCATGAAAACCCTAATTACCGAGTATTAGCCCAATCGGTAAAATAGTTTAGGCTCTAGCCCGAGGTACAGACTGACAGACAGATGGACGGCATTGCGGAAATAACTTATTTGGAGAATCGTGAAATGATCACAATACTTGCTCTAACTGTAAGGTAGCGAGAAAGTAGAAATATTTAATTGGGTCCCCAAGGGTCAACACTTCATATTAAAATGTCGACTTCCAGTTTAAATTTTTTAAAGTAATAATCTTTATTGTATGTACTATGTAGCCTACTTATTAAACTACACCAGCATGTAGTGTAACACTATTGAATCAATCGCCCTGCTTTGGGCGCCAATTGTAA
Organism: Timema poppense; assembly: GCA_902141375.1. Taxonomy (NCBI): domain Eukaryota; kingdom Metazoa; phylum Arthropoda; class Insecta; order Phasmatodea; family Timematidae; genus Timema; species Timema poppense. The sequence continues at coordinate 153,274 of CABFOV010000465.1, forward strand.
CACTATGGAATCAATCGCCCCGCTTTGGGCGTCGATTGAAACATTACGAATTAATTCCCTGATATAATAATGCTGTGATGATGTTTAGGTTGTCTATAGCTCCGTTGTCGAGCGCCTATCATCACTATACGGAAAATATACCGTTTAACCAGCTGTTTATAGCTCTCTGGTCGAGCACTAATTAGAACGGTACAATTATTAAATGTAAGAAAGAGAACTGTTGATGGCTGTTTATTCACACACGGTTTATTTAAATGACATCTGTTAATTACTTATACAAACTCCAATTAAATGCTTTATATTAATGCACACTTGTGATATTAATGTAAGTTATTTTATACTGTGTTAGACTGTGACTGCCAATGTGTGGCTTGTGCGACTTGTGCATGGGCGTTTAGATTCCGGATGCCTTGCTGATACACACAAACGGTTTATATATGACATACCCCTTGCATCTTTCTCCCCTCGTCAACAGTGTAAAAACTAACAAATGGAAAGAGTCCCGGTGACAGGTGTTGTGAAGGCTAGCTTCTTATTGGTATAGGGAATTGGCTTCTTTTGCCAAATACTGCGGAGTTCCTTTTAACAGGAAATAGTGCAGTTCTTTAAAAAGGAAATATGGTATAAAAATATATTTTAAAGGTGTAATCCTTTTCACATTATTTCTGAGAAGCGCGTGTTTCTTCATGGATGAACTCCAATTAAATGCTTTATATTAATGCACACTTGTGATATTAATGTAAGTTATTTTATACTGTGTTAGACTGTGACTGCCAATGTGTGGCTTGTGCGACTTGTGCATGGGCGTTTAGATTCCGGATGCCTTGCTGATACACACAAACGGTTTATATATGACATACCCCTTGCATCTTTCTCCCCTCGTCAACAGTGTAAAAACTAACAAATGGAAAGAGTCCCGGTGACAGGTGTTGTGAAGGCTAGCTTCTTATTGGTATAGGGAATTGGCTTCTTTTGCCAAATACTGCGGAGTTCCTTTTAACAGGAAATAGTGCAGTTCTTTAAAAAGGAAATATGGTATAAAAATATATTTTAAAGGTGTAATCCTTTTCACATTATTTCTGAGAAGCGCGTGTTTCTTCATGGATGAATCTTAAAAGGATACTCAACATATATTACTTTAAAGAAAAATTACCTTCATCCATCACGTTTATATATTTTAGAGTAATTCAAACCAATATCATTACAGTAGATCCAACTTAAATTTATAATAGCCATTAAATATAACTCTATTTTGATATATTTTTGTATTTTATTTGAATCCTAAGCACGTGTTGTAAACACTGGTTATGTTGTTGTACCAGGTCCAGAATTTTCATGACATAAAGTGTGTCAAAATTCATCTATAAAATTACACTAACAATTCCAAAAAATTATTTTAAATTAACAAAAAGATCCCAAAAAAGTGAATGCAAACTCTATGATTGCACAAAAATAAATCAAACACGCACTTTACAAGTGGAAACTAAAAGGTTAGTAATGCTAAACCCCATTCAAACTTGCATTCCATTTAAAATTAACCTTGATTTATATTTTTTTCCATGTGGGCATTTATCCTTGTGCGTATTTTTTTCGTGTGAGCTTTTTTCATTTGAGTATTTATGACTATGGTAATTTTTTCTGTGCGGAATTTTCATGTGTGCTTTTTTCCGGTCACCAAACAATCAAGTAACTCGATCGTGTTGTGTAATCGGTTCTACTCGATTCTTCCGTGAATACTCAAGTAACTTTACTCTGAACCTTGTTTTTCTTTTATTTTCTCTTTTCTTATTAGATAAATGAGAATCAACCTAATTGGCTGGACTGTTTACCATGTAATTTCCATTTAAAAGACATGTTCCCTTAGAGATAATTTTTCACCAACAGTTTCTGCTGCTACGCAAAAAATGACCCCTTATGGTTTAAATGTTGCACATGCATTTTCAATACAAAATACTCGTAGATGTAAAGAACACAATCGAAAAGCATGCAAAATTGTAGAAAAATATGGCATACAGTTCACATTAAATTAATATCCGGTGTCAATCTTCAATCATGATAAAATTGTAGAAATCAAGGCACTAATGAAAGTAAAAATACTAACATACCATGTGGCATTGAAATATTTAATTTTATCTGGTGTTGCCCAGGGTAACCGCATGGTATGTCAACGCTTTTCTTTGCTTCAAACAGACAGGGGAAAAAAATTCTTTATTTTAGTTTCTCTGCTCAAGTTTTTAATAAATTTAAAATTATGACTTCGGGATGCATATATGTTTATACACAGGGGCTACCAATTTTTAAATTTCAGACTTCTCCATATGATTGATATTGTACATTGCTCATGACAAACAGATATACAAACTCTTAATTTTATTTTTATAGATTTGTAGAGTTCTCTCTCTATATAAGGATATAGTGTAGGGAATCTGGAGAGAATTTTACCCCAATCAAATACCTGTGACAAGACATGTTGTAGCCCCTTTTTTTCCTCCAGGACTAAAGCAGGCATACAAGTGACAAGATAAATTGATAAAGGAAAGATAAATGAAGCATGAGCCCAAAGGACGTCCAAAAAAGCATATATTATGGAATAATATATATATATAAATAAATAATCATGATATCAAACCCACTCAGCAGTAGCATAACTAGAAAATATGGTTATCTTCAGGATGGTATGATATTTAAATAAAATCTGAATAGAAGTGAACACATTGCCAAATAATGCGATAAGAATAATTTTATTTAATCAAATAACAAATAGATATATATCTCATCCAACATTTCAAAAGGCTTCATAAAAATCAATAGCTTACTCATCCAGAGGACTCACAATAATAAACCCTTAATAGTCAGATGTACTCTTACTAGATGACACAAATAGTCAGATGGACTCTCACTTTAAGACACAGTTATATTCCCATACAAAAGGGACTCGAAGGTCTTTTAATTTGTTAAATAATGGACGTAATATCACCAATTTCCCCATTTTAAATGACTTCATATAACAACAATATAAACAGTAATGAGAAAAATATAATTTATGATGTAAATATATGTATGTTAATTTGCCCTGTCTAACGGACATCATAGTATTAACATAATAAAAATAGCACCAAGACAATATATTTGATTTTAATTTAATAAATGTCTCTCATAGCTAAATGATTATATTAACCTAATATGTAAAGGGGAATATATTAAATATTTCCCATGTTTAAATGACATCGCAATATCAACAATTAAACAAACAATAAACAACATACCTTAGTACTAAACGAATACATTTTAAATTTAAATGTCTTAAATAATGGTCAAGCCTACATTACTTCATAATATCACTGATTTGAACAATTGAATACATTTTAAATTTCTTAAATATTTTTCAAGTCTACATGACTTCATAATATCAATGATTTGAACAAGTGAATAAATTTTAAATTTAAGCATCTTAGACCTTTCCCAAAACTAGATGATTGTATTAATATAGAATTTAAACTAAAAAAAAAGTACCATAAAGGTTTTTTTTAACTTAAATCCATGATAAATAGCCGAAAAGAAATTTTGCCTTATAATGTTCGAAAAATAATTTTGAAGCTTACATTTTATATTTGACACCTAGATGGGTCCCGGATGGTTATCCTGCCAAAAGTAGCTTGACCGCCGATCTACTGGCAGTATTTATTTGCTAATCTGTGGCTCGAAAAAACTGGATGGGGGTTGCATGGGTCAAATATGTATCCAACCCGTGGGTCAAGTATGTCCCCCGGGAACATGGTTAAGCTATACTGTGTGGGAGAAGTATGTCCC
>CABFOV010000465.1:160207-181309 GCA_902141375.1 Timema poppense
ACTGAAGAGAAACGAGAAGCAATAGAAGTGGAGTTGCAAGAACTGAAGAAGAAACAAGCTTCACTTTATTAAATATAGCATAGTATCTTATTGTATGACTTTTGATAATTTTAATAAAAAGAAAATTGACTTGAGACATGAATAATATGAAAGCAGACACAGTTCCTCCTGTTGTGAGCTATTCAGTTCAGGATATGTACAGTTTAGGTAAAATAAGACTGTAATGATACCAAACTTTTTAGTATGTTCTTAGTGGCCTGTTATTTAGTATGTATTTTTGCACATGATACTATAGTGAATCAAGTTTATTACAACTTTTTAATAGGGTTAGATATATTTAATTATTTTTACATCATTTTCCTTGAACTAATTGGCAAGATGTGTGCTTTCTTATTATTCCATGAGAGGTGATGCAAGGTCGGCTGTAGGGTAGGAGGAGGCTGAAATAAATGTATTTAAATTAATATTTTCACATGTATAGTATCATAAAGTTGTATGAGAAATTGGTCAAGGAACTTGGGAAAATAGCCAGGGAAAGTCAGGGAGAATTTCTTTACAAATACTGTAGGAACCCTGCATTGTTAAGCTATAACGTGTGGGTGAATTATGTCCCTCGGCATTCCCGCTAAATTGGGTCTCTACTATAATTAAAAGATTATACCTGGACATAAGAATTGGACCTGGGACTTTGAGCATGTGCATGGTATAAATACTGGTTGGCTCAGTGGTAGAGCATTGGCACTATAAACCAAAGGTCCTGGGTGCAATTTGTTTATGAAGGTGTCATTTTTAAAAACATTTAAAATAATTACATCATTAAAATACATATTTTTTAGTTTATATTTTGGATTTCATATATACGGTATCTCAAGTTGAATTATTAATGCCTAGTTAATGAATACATTATTACTCACAAAGGTGGCTGACGAGGGTGTAGAAATCTAGTTATTCTGGAGGGGGAGGAGTAGCACTAGAAAATTTACTATACTTTTAACCAATAAAAGTTTTTGTACATGTACTATGGACTTTCTTTAGAGAAGAATTCCAGAGAAGATCTGAACATCTGCCTCCCCTGGAACCACTCTTTCTACACCTTTGATGGTTGACCATTTTAAATTAAGATCAGGGCTAGACAAAACACACTGGGGATGTTTTTTCATGTGTGATTTTACTGTGATGTTTTCTTCCTTTCTCCGTGCTAATTTGGATGCATTTCCTCTCCCATCCTCATTCCTAACCCTTGAATTAAATTGTTAAAAGTCCTTGCTAAACATACTAAACAAAGTATATTAAATAAAATATCACTGAAATAATCAATAATAATGAGTGTACTTTCAGTTTGTAATGCTAACCACCAAAATTTGCTTTGATATAAAAGGTGGATTTTCACTCTTGACTGGCCTGAGGACAAGGTTCATTCCAGATTGGGTTCACTAGCTGTTGTTTATTACTGCCATATTACATTCAGTGTCCAAATGAATGCTGATACATTTATATAAAATTCATCCTCTTAATTCTGTGTCTTTAGATAAGTTTATGCGAGTTAAAGACAGCAATACCACTTTAGACTTAATAATGAAAAAATGTAGGCTTGTAGCCTAAGCAATAAAAAAAAGTAGGCTTATGTCTCACTCTATATACTACTATTTATTTGAAACAAATAGTAATGTACAAAAATAATTTATTGGTTACAAGGTATAGGTATATATGGTGTTATAAGTTTTGATGAGCTTTGTTCAAATTAGTGACCCTAACCTTAAATAGTTTGACTGGAATTTAAAATTGACCTGCATTTTTGGGTAAATAATCTATGATAATTTTTTTTTCTCAAATAGGCTAATATTAAAATTATTGGCTTGAATTTTCTGGAAAGTAGTCTCTGATTTAAGATCTTTTTTATTTATCTCTTGTCAAATTTGTTTTAGGATCAAGAAAATATGTGTCATAAAATTTTACTTCAAGTATGTCTAATACTTTGGTGACACTGTTTCACCTAACTATTTACAATATAATAATTTGATAGCCTCATCCAAGGTCAAGATTGTTAGGATGTGCCTTAGATGATGTCCAACCTTATCTCAAAGACTTTAGTTTGAATCTTGGTAGTGTCATAAAAGTAGTTTTAACATGATGCTAGAGCAGACCGGCCATTGATAGAGATTTGTGTTAATTTGTAGACACTTATTCCCACCAGAGGGCAGTGGTTCAATCCCGAGTGATTCCTTATCATAATTAGTATTTGTGTATGAGTTTTTCCTATACCCAAGACATTAATATGTCTGGCACAAGGTTTGGTTAGCCTATGTTTAGAAGTTTTTGTCTTTAGTTGAGCTAATTTTGTTTGACATTCACTAAAACAATCCTTATATTAGAAAACCCCACAGTTATCTAAACACAGAAATGAATACACTATTTTCCAGGTACCAAAATGAGCTGCCAAAGAAAATAAAGTCTCGAGGGAAGGATGCTCACCTTATTCATGAGGAGCTAGTACAAACAATGAAGTGGAAACAAACTGTAAGTGTTACAGAGCAAATTCAATTAGGTTTAGGTATGGAAAGACAAAATACCGTCCATACAACAACAAAAAAACACAAACACTCATGTAATTACTTGAATTTTCAGCGGGGTAAATTCTATCCACAACTATCATACTTAGTGAAAGTGAATACACCCCGTGCGGTCATGATGGAAACAAAGAAAGCGTTCAAGAAGTTGCCCAACCTGGAACAGGCAATCACAGCTTTAAGCAACCTGAAGGGGGTAGGCACAACTATGGCTTCAGGTAAACTATTGATTTTATTAAATTATTATATTAGACAAGAGTAATTAATGGCTTAATCTGAGGGATTTCAATGAGTGAGATTCTTTTAGAATTGAAGGAGGTCAAAATCATACCTTCTTCTTTTTTCTAGACATTAGACAAGTCATTTTTATATATTTTTTCATATTCTCACATCACTAAATTACCTACACAAAAATTATTTATCCATGAAACATAACAATGTTGATATATTTTTAATTTTAATCATTAAAAAAATATAAATAGAATAGTAAAACACACAAAAAAATTGCAGATCACTTGTAACTTGTATGTTCAGGATTCAACAAGGCACAGAGATACAGCCGGGCTAAGGGTCATAGGAGCATATTCCTAGCTGTATAAAATATAGATAAAAAATGTCAGCTGTAATGATTAAGGAACTAGTTGTTCATACAATATCTTGTATTCCTAGGGGAATCTAGCTTTGGATATTGGCTGGCTATTGAGAGAAATGTAAGGTTAAAAAGTGACCTAAATTGTAACGGGATGGGAAGAGTGGAAGTAAATATGTTAAACCCCTGTTTTTGAAAACCTCTGGTTTCTAGTGGCCACAATTGCAGAGATGAAGTGGCAGGTTGGGCTTTGATTGGGAAGACTGGGAATTATGCTTGAATTTTGAGCATCGAGAAAAGTGTCGGGAATTTAAAAATTTTAACAGCCTTTACTCAAAGATGTAAACAAACTAATCTATTGAATTTTCCTAGACTAAATTTGGTATTAAATGTCCAGAAAAATCACACCACCGTTACTTGACACTTTTATCATTGGCACTGTTGACAAAATAGATTTTCTAGTTAATCAAATAGTGGCTAGTGTCCACAACTGCTCATGAACTGTTATATTCGTATATAAGAACATTTTTCGACAGCTAAATCATTTTAAATATATACTTAAGTGTAAAGTTGTGTGATCTTCAACTGTCATTTTTGATAGATATCATCAATACCTATAAAATAGTACTAATAATTTAGTAAAATAATATCAACATTGATCATAATAAATATTTTTTATGAAAGTTTCTTTCTTTAAGAATCCAACTATAGTTTTTGTGTTGTCATTGTGAGGTGTAACCTACAAGGACCCCTTCACCCCTATCCCTCCTCCAGAAAGAATTTGCCCCCTCTAGATTTATTTCACTCCCTTTTTATATCCTTAAACATGAAGCTTAAAGATAAGTCTTGCCTCACACTACAAGTAGCGTCTAGAAATATTTATTTTTCCAAACACTTCCAGGTGAGGACCACTCTAACTAAATATCCTCTAAAGGAATTCAATTTTTAGAAAATTCTTGGACAAGGACCGCACTAAATATTGTCTAAAGGGATTCAAATTTCAAATATTTTAAAACCACTCCAAATAACTTCCAAAGGCCTCCAATTTTAAAATATTCACAGTGGTAGGGTTCCAGCATCCCCACAATTACTTGGTGGAAAGGCTTTTTTTTAATCCTCACGCCTCTTACACAAATAAGGTTCCACTGTCACTGTAAACATTTGTATACATACATGTATACTCTACTTGTGGCTGAACAAACAACACAGGTAGAATAATGACTTTCTGAACTATATCTTAAAAAATATTGATAAAAATGTACTCAAAATAATTTTTGGGTAAGGAAGGATTATTCCTACCTGTGGTAGCTCGTGGTTAAGTCTTTCATCAGGAGACGGTTGGAAAGTTATTTTAACATATGTCCATCTTGAAGTGATTTAAAGTGTTTTAAAACATATTTTTCTAAGTACTGCTTCTTACTACTTGTTCAGGCTATATTCATATATACTAATTACGCTAATGAACTTGGGATGAGGAAGGTTTAATTTAGAAGTGTATCCACACCCTAAGTATACCTGACTGAGATTCAAACCCCGATCTCCCTGTCACCAGCTCTCTAGTCTAATTCGAGCATAACACCTATGACCATCTGGTCACTGAAGCGGATTAAAACATAATTGAGGTTGTAGGTGTTCTGAATTGTGTAAGACTACAACAATCTACTAGACTAGGAGTTTAGTAGAAGTAGTTATTAGCAATCCTTGCCCTTGGACTAAAATTGGGTGGTGTGTTCAATGCACATTTTCGTTTGGAAACATTTGTTCAAAATCTCAGAACAGCCAATGGAAAATTCTAAAAAAAAACGAGAAAATATATTGAGTTTTTTTGGCAGGAAAACCGGCTAATATGCTGGAAGTGTATTCTAGTATTTGAGTGGTTACCCTGGCTAGCATCCTTGACTGATCTGAAAAGGCCTGATCAATTAGGAAAACAAAACCTCCCATATAACACTCAGCAAGGATTTGAACCCTTTCCTCCTTATACTCGGCAAACCAGACCTGATGAGCTTTAAATTTAGTCCACATGCCCATCGATGTGGGTAATAATATACTATCATGCTAGCCAACTTTTTATCTGTCATCATAATAAGCAATGCCTGTAATGATCAAGATAAGATCAAAGGGGAAATGGCGCCAAACGGCTATTTTAAATTAAACATTGAAAATAAGATAGTAAACCTTGCTTTTCTATCTTTTCACTGTTTGATTAAGATGAAAGTGAAAGATGGCTACTAATGACATTATTTTAAGCATGAAACTTCATTGTTCAAGTCAACATTTTATTCAATGCTTTGCACTTACTTGCCCTTGTTTGATGTCCTGCCATATTTATGCAGATAGGTAGGTACCAATATTTTTCTTCTTGTTTAGTAGCTTGTACACTACTTATACATTTAGAGGCTAGGTGTGAGAATCACACCATGATTGTGCTCTTATCTACATTTTGTGTCTATGTTACAATGTGAATATCTTGCACAGCTTTGCTTGCTGCTGCTGCGCCTGACCAGGCCCCCTTTATGGCAGATGAGTGCCTTATGGCCATACCGGAGATTGAAGGTATAGATTACACGACCAAGGAATATCTCAAGTTTGTTCAGCACATCCATACCACAGTGGAGAGGTTAAACACAGAGAGTAAGTGTTCATTGAGAAGTGCTTAACTTGGAGTGTGGAGGTTCTTGAAAGAAATAACTTGTTTGATACCTGGTAGTGCCTAAAGTAATTTATGATACTTTTGTCAGTTTTGTCATTTTAGTTTTTATATGCTCTTGCATCTAATTAACCATACATATCCTTAATTACACTAATGGAAATGTTAGAATTTAGAGGAAGTATTGCCCTATTTGTGTAAATAAATATAATGAAACAATTTAGGGAAAACCAACTAAGCACACCCGGTCAGGATTCAAACCCGTACCTCCTTCAGGGTGTCTACCATCCAGGAAAAACTGGTTGGTATAAACCGGGAATTTTAAGTGGTAGGGAAGAATAGGAATAAATCGGGTATTTGGTAAATTACAACAAAAAATCCAGGAAAATGTTGTTTTACTCATAATATGGGATATAATTAGATCATTAATTCAGTAAATTACAATGTGATTCAAATTGTCTTCTTTTGTTTGTAGCTGTGTAATATATTTTATAATTTTAATTCCTAGTAGACTACGCTAATACAATATTTTTTAAATGTTGATTTGAATTTTAAACCTTATTATTATTTATAAAAAAGATTTAAAAAATGTGGGTGGAAGGGGTGGTAGACGGGTGTGACATACTTTTGAGCTGGGAATTTTAGGAAATGATCAGGGAAAAAGTTGGGAAGTCCATTGGTCAAGTTGAGTAGACACTATGCTCTTTGTTGCTGGTGCATACCAGACAACATTATACTGGCTCACATTTGTCTCTGTTGCCACCAGAGCAAATTTTATCAATTTATTAAAAACACAATGTTAATACCTATGAAGTTATTTGATGGAACCAAAAATGTAATTTGGATTGCAACTGTTCTTATAAACATTCACATGGTGTATACATTTTAGTAATGATGAGATTACTGCCCTAAGTAAATTAGTTTTTAAGTGGAGGTTCTAAAAATGACCCTACATTTAACAAGTTCGATGGACTTTGTGTTATGATCCCTGAATGTGTGTTGCAGCCACCAATGGTGCGTGGCTCCCTCATACCGTGGAGTTAGCTTTATGGACCCACTATGTGGCATCAGAGTTTCAGCCAGATTTGCTTGACAGTATTCCTGCCCCCGTCGAGAATGGCACTGCTCATCACAACCAGAAAAATGGAGAAACACCTCTCAAACCACAAGTACTGGCATTCACTCACTGGGCTGCTGCCTCATGTCAATTTATTTCACTTTCACCTCCCATGATTGAAGTAACAGCTTAAAATAAATAGCTACAATAATACTGCAAATGTTCATTTAAACCACCAGCGCTAGTAAATCATATTCAGACATTTAAAAAATGTATTTTTGACCAAATTGTTGATAGCATAGTAAGGTTATAAGGAATAGAGCACTAGGCTAAATCATGGTTTAAATTAGGAGGGATAGCCAGCACACTTACCTCGGTGATACTGGAGTAGAAATTGATTAGATAGGAAACTAAAAAACACACAAACACATTTTAAAGGACAAGCTTTCAATGTCTTAGACAGTGTCATCAGGTCATGAGAGTAGATTGATGCTCTTGGTTGAACTGCAAGGTTGACTGTCTACAGCTGACTTTTTCATTTATGATATCACTGTATAGATGGCAGCACTTTGAATAAATAGATAGAAAAACTAAAAATTGTGTTATATACTGTATTATTATTGTGACATTGAATGTAATAATAAGTGTGCTGGTAGGAAGGAGAGGAATTACCTAAGGTTGAGGTAAGGGGCTTGTCTGGATTTGATGATATATTGATGGGTCAGTTCCCATATCCTTAGTTGTGAAGGGTTGCATTTTTTTTGTTCTGGGATTTGACCACCTTGGTTGTGTAACAGCGAATAAAGTCCAGGCTTTGGGTTTTGGCATGTGATGCTATAGGCTTATCTTTATTTTTAATTTTTGTGTAATGTTGATTACCATGCATTCTCTTTCTTAGCGTTTCTGTTGTGAGACCAATGTGCTTGGCACTGGTTGCATTCCAGTTGGTAGATAAGGTTTTCAAAATCACAAGTATGGTGGCCTTTAATAGAATAATTTATTTTAGTTATGTTGCTGGAGAATGAATTTGTTGGTTTATGTATGGTGCAGGTTTTGCAGAGGGTGCAGGGAAATGAACCTGATATTGGTTTGGGTTCGGGTTGAATTGTGGGATCCGGTAGTTTGGGTTTTACAAGTAAGTTGTGTGGATTGGCTGGTTGTTTATAGGTTACTTTTGGAGGCTCCTTGAAGATATAGATGTGTAGTGGGGGAGGATTGCAGTATGGGGAAATCTGTTTTCAAAAGATTGTTCAGTTTGTGGAGTCCAGGGTGGTATGTAGTGACCAGAGGGATGATGATATTTGTTCATGTTGATGCTGTGGGCCCGCTATTTTGAGCTCTGTCTATTGGACTACACACCAGTGCTTTGGGGTAGCCTATGTTCATAAAAGCTTGTAGCAGTTTTTTATGGTTTTGTAAAAGGCCATTGTGGTCGGAGAAAATTCTTTTGGCTCGAATGGCTAGGCTATGTGGGAGTTATCTCTTTGTGCTCATAGGGTGGCAGCTGTTATAATGAAGGTATTGTTACTGGTTGATTTCCTTGATGTGCACAATTGTTTTCAGGTGTCCCTGATAGAGTGTGATGTTAACATCCAGAAAAGTAATGCTGGATGTGGATATTTTCCAGGTAAATCTTAGCGGTGAAAATTTGTTGAGGTCTGCCAGGACACCCAGCCAATCTACGCAACTTGTAAAACCCAAACTGCCAGACCCCACTATTCAACATGAACCCAAACAAATATCAGGTTAATTTCCCTGCACCCACACCCTCTACAAAACCTGAACCATACATAAACCAACAAATTCATTCTCCAGCAACATAACTAAAATAAATTATCTTATAAAAGGCCACCATACTTGTGATTCTGAAAACCTCATCTACCAACTGGAATGCAACTAGTGTCAAGCGCAGTACATTGGTCTCACAACAGAAACACTAAGAAAGAGAATGAACGGTCATTGACATGACACAAAAATGAAAAATAAAGAGAAGCCTGTAGCAGCACATGCCGAAACCCATAATCGTGACTAATAACTGTTACACAACCAAGGTGGTCAAATCGCTGAACAAAGCAATATGCAACCCTTCACAACTAAGGATATGGGAACTGGCCCATCAATATATCATCAAATTCAGAGAAGCTCCCAACCTCAACTTTAGATAATTCCTCTCCTTCCTACCAGCACACTTATTATTATGAGCCGCCTCAGTGGCGTAGTTGGCTAACTTGCTAGTCGTGTTGAGCTCGACTGCTGAGGACGAGGAGATCGAGGTTCAAATCTCAGTTGGGTGAACTGGGGGTGGTTTTTCCTAAATGGTTTTCCACTCAGCCTCCACGCAAATGCGGGTTTACTTCCTCTAATTCAACCTTCCCAAATCCGGATCCTAGCGTAATTAGTACTTAAAGCGTATAACCCGAACGGGTAGTAAGACTCGGTGCTAAAATAATAATAAAAAAAATAATAACTTATTATTACATTCAATGTCACAATAATAATACAGTATATAACACAATTTTTAGTTTTTCTATCCATTTATTCATAGTGTTGCCATTTATACAGTGATATCATAACTGTGAAACAATCAGCTGTGGACAGTCAACCTTGCAGTTCAACCAAGAGCATCACTTTAATTTCTTTACCTGATGATGCTGTCTGTGACATTGAAAGCTTGTCCTTTAAAATGTGTTTGTGTGTTTAATAGTGTTGTATCTAAACAATTTCTACTCCAGTATCACCAAGGTAAGTGTGATGGCTGGCTATCCCTTCTTATTTAAACCATGATTTAGCCTAGTGTTACATTCCAAATATGTTTACCTGTTTGGAATCTTATGCATGTTCATTCATGTAGGAAAAAAGTATCTCTCTGCTAATGATTAAGTAATAGTTACAACAAAGAATATTACAATTTTTAATAAAACATGCAAACATTCAAGCTAGAAGGAATAGAGGTTTATTTGCTTACTTTTAAGTCAGTTCATTTTCAGATATAATTTTGTCCCTATCAAAGTAATTTACATCCCTTTTTCAGCTCAATATGATATATTTTTTTAAATTCTTATAATTAAAAATATCAACCATGTTAGCATTATTTGGCAAACTTAACCATGGAATAGTAAAAATTAGGAAAGTTTAATTATATTTGATTTTCTCAATTCATTTTTCTTGCACTGGGTATAGTTACACTCATTTATGTTTGAAATTTGAGTGTGCTACCAATGATATAAGCTAGAGCCTAAAATCAATTAAAATTTATAATTAAATACTTTTCCTTCCAAAGTAGCAAGTCTGAAAACATTCATATTTTAAATCAAGTGGTATGTTTATGTGTGTCAGGAAGCTGACCAGAGTTCTGATGACAGTACCCAGGACTCCGCCAACGGTAAGTTACCTACAGTGACAGTTGACGCAGCCCTTGATGATACTACAACTTCATTCACTGAAGATTCTTTGGACAAACCTTCAACTCCCACTGTAGTCCGACAAGGTGATGAAAACACCAATGACTCCGTCGTCACATCAGACTCTGCCACAGATGATTCCACAGTCGCAGCTGCTGCGATTGTCGCCTGTAACAAGCCCCTGCAAGAAGAGGAGACCACAAGCAGCTTGGACGAGCCGCCCGCCAAGAAGTCAAAATTGGAGGCTGAGAAGTGACCAGTGTATCATGTTTTTTATTGAATGACGTATAAACTATGTTTTCACACAGTATGGTAACTTTTGTAGCAATTTTGTTTTCTCTCTTATTTAAAAAAAAATAGTTCTGTACAATCGTGGATTGTATTTTTTAATTATTTTTTTAAAGTTACAATAGTCCTGCAAAGACTTTAAAATTGGTCTTTCTGTTAGGATGATTTTCTATTTTCTACATAACTTTGGCAGGTCACTTCTATATTATACTGTGTAATTCAATGACGATCATTACAGTGATGAGAGGATTTGAATACTAGCCATAATCACTTGAAAATAAACACTTTTTTTAATGCATAGTGTGAGATGTTTAACTAAAGGTGAAACAAAATTTCATTCTCTTTAAATAATTTTAAATTGCACTTTTTCTTTGTTTATTCACACCAATGGGTGTAGTAACTTATACCCATGTGAAATATTATGTTTCCATACTACTGACACACAAAAAAAAAACTTGTAAAAAACAGAAAGATTCTGTTTTCTTGCATTAGCAATGTGAAGGTAAAAGTGAATGCTAGTGTTGGAACTTAAAAAAGTGTTAAGATCTGTACACATCAAGTGTTGGAAAACAATCTATTTTATAATTATTATTTCAAGGAACAGAAGAATGAAATGCAAATATTGTACATTTTTGGTTAATATTTGCAGTTAAATGTGTAAAATATTTTAACATACTAATGTGTAAAATAGTTTCAAGCATACCAAACATGCAATTTTCGTATCTCGGTTCATATTATTTATTTTTCATTTTAATATATTTCTTTCCATTTCATTTTAAGAAGTGGTTGAATTCAACTCAACATTCCAAACAAAACACTACCAAATAAAATAAAATTGTAAATTTTACATTTAGGGTGGTTGTTAGTGTGTTTATGCAAAAGGATTATGGAACATGTATTCCATGCATTTTTTGTTAGTTTAAATATAAGCGCTCTGAACTTAAAACGAAGAATTGTTTAGAACATTGGTGAGACTTCTGTAAATTGGTAAAAGATGAGTATTTTGGAAGCAATAAATTGTATCAAAAGTTTAAATAACTTCCAACATTTTGTTAATTGAAAATAAACACACAATAAAATGTAAAAATCATACTAAAGGGAAAGCATATGAGTTTACATCTGTGCAAGATAAAGCCTCATAGTGTACATTTTAGAGTCCAATTGTGATTGACAAAATTGATGTTTTCATCAATAAAATTACATAGGTATAAAAAAAACTTCACACAATTGAAAACTTGAGAAGTAAGCCGTAAAAATAACTTGATTATGACACCCATCTATTAATGCATAGAGAATTAATTACCTGAGCTTAAATAGTGTGTCATCAAGTTTTGGTGCAAAATATAAAGGACTCGATTATTTTTATACTTTCAACCTTTTAAAGAACCAAACAAATTATACTTCTTGATTATGGAGAGCAATACTATTTAGTTTCAATGGCTAAATTATAATCTCAAGGGAAAAAACAATCAAAGAACAGGTATTCAAATAAGGTTTATTGAACTGAAAAGTAAAAGTTTTCTACCAGATATCAATTTCTTCAAATTATGAATAAAGCTAAGTGTTTGAACATCAAACAGAATTTATGTATAAAGTCTGGATATTAATTTGAGAATTGATGTTAATTTCTCTAAATACTGGCACACCTCTAATAATAGTGTAGAAAAGGGTTGAGAAAAGGGGATCAAGTAGATTTGAAAGTCAAATTAATTCACAATGGTGACATCCTCATCTTTTCTGTAATTGAAAACTTGTATATTACTTGGAAGTTAGGCAACACAAAAAAGAAATGTAATACAGGAAGGATTGTTACATACCTGGGAAAGCCAGTAAATTAGATGTGACAGTAAATTATTATTATTATTATCATCAGAACCGTGTCTTGCTACCGGTTTGGGTTATACGCACCTACGCTAATTTTTAATGCTAGGGTGATTGTGAGATGAAATGGAGGACCTACAGTTTAACATGGAATCCGAACCACGGTGGAGACCTGACGGGGCCGAGGATTGAACGCCAGACCCTCAGCACAGAAGTCTGACACCTTACCCCTAGACCACCAGGTCACTCACTGTGACAGTGAAGAGTTTGGGAGTAGCTGGGGGAATATTAAAAGGTTACTGACATTTTCATAGTTATGCACTCATTTTTTTTAAATACTAACTGAAAGATAAGCCATTATAAACTAATAGTTTTATGCCAAATTCGTATGATTTTGCAAAGAACATTAATTACTTGCTTTTAATAATCCTTGTTTCAAGAATTTAGAAGTTAAAATAACAAAGATAATTTATTTATAGCTTTGAATACTAGAAAAAAGGCATATTTTTTGGTGGTCTGATATTAATAATTTTTGTGGTAAATTATATTTTTAATGGTGGCTGAAAAAATGTGCATACACTAAAACTATCCTCGGGTCGCCAGACCATAATTTGAACCTAAATTTTCCTGTCAAAGGCAACTAAGTGAAATGCGATTAAATGGTTTTAAGAGCGTTCTACTGCTGATATTACTGTAAAACCCCTACATTTGACTGTTGGCTTAACTTCAAGTAATATTCTAAGTTTCTAAATATAAAGTAAGGGTGTTTTGAAAACTTCGACTTTGCTTTGAATAATTGTCATGTTGTATTTAGATTCGGCCATTTTTCTTCGGTTTTTCCTTTATTCTTAAAAGCTTTGTTAGTACAAATATTGAAATACACATATATGCTCATTTGTTCCCATTTTGTGCTCTTATGTAAATTACAAATTAATGTTCATGTAAAAAATCTGAAATAATTGATATCAACTTGTTTAAGCAGCTTTAGCTAAAATATGTTAACATTTTTGCAATAAAACATTTACCAAAGCATATATTTAGTAACTTTGTAAATATGGACATTATACTTTTATAAAAAAAAAATAGTCTAATTTTGATTCAGTTTTGAAAATATTTTATAGAAATGGATTCGGAATTGAAAAAAGAAAAATAAACAATGAACTAGTATGCACCGAGTGTGATCTGCGACAAGATGTATTCCAATAGGTATATTACTGCAATTTTACATCAACTATTTCCAGCCTATGATCTGGGTCACTTTTTTATTCAAGCCATACAACTTGCTAGGCCTATCATAGATTAATATGTCTTATAATCAATCTAACTTAAGACTAGGACGGTCACAACATCAAATCCATGGCCGTTAATTTATCACTGAAAAGTTAACCCCATATTTCATCAATGATAAATTTTTCAACCATGCCAGGAATCGAACCCGGGACCCCTAGTTTAATGGGCAGACACACCACCTACTTAGCTAGGTGTCGGATTATATTGCAGAATGTTAGGTCAAATTTAGCATGTATTGTTCACATTACAATAGCTCATTTTAAGCCTAGTACACTATATCCCACACATGATTGATTTAAAAAAATAATGGGCATAATGTAATTTTCAGAACCATCATCTGATAGTGAAGAAAATACTGATCTTTACAAATATACAGTTACCTCCTAAATCAAAGAGGTTTTCTTTATAGAAGTGAAGGTAAAAAGATCATAGATAAATTGGTATTGATGATGTTTCCCACATGCCCACCAGTATTTTGATTCATTGGTTAGAAATAACTCCTCAAAATTATGATTATTTATATTTAAAAAATCCATAACCAATGTAAATAACCTTTCCATTGTTTTCTATTCTTCTCTCTTAGGCTAAATTGACAAACTCAACATTACTTTTGTCATTAGATCAGTGACAGCACAATTTCACAGTATGTGGTGAAGTAAAATGAATTCAATTTTGTACTTTCCTTTCAGAGCACCATTCATTCTACCAGTGTATGGCTCATTTCACATGTTATTAGATATTGAAATTCAACATCAAGTTATTTAATATATGATAAAGCTGAGGGTGTAAATGGGATAACAAGTGAAATGCTTAATTGTGGGTCCATAGGACTACTTGCCAGACATGTGAGTTGTTCATTGTGTGAGGTGAGATTTTGAATGTTCCTAATACCTAACTGAAATAATGCTCTCATTGTTCCTTTGAACAAAAGCAAGAGCAATGAGAGTGAATGTAAGGTAGGATGCACACTAGGGCCTCATTGCGAGTCACCGGAACTTTTATCTCAAGATAATTTTGCTGCACATCAAAGCGAGACAATCTATGGGCAGGAGACATATCTTAGTAAATTTATCAGCTGTAATCATGAGCTCTTTGAGTAATGATGATATTCCTGTGATGTATTGGTATATTTTGAAGAATAGGAAAAGGTAGAGAAGGAGGTATTGGGTGCATCCGTTTAATTTAATTAATGTGCGACATTTCTAAAGAAGTTTCAGAGAGCTCTCAAGACGAAGGAAAATTTAAAGAATTTTAGAGAATGACTCCTGGGAGCTTCAATTCTTTTTGCAAATTGTGACTCCTTCCTTTAATTAAAGAAATTAAGAATGTTTCTTCAACCTGGCTTGAGATAGACATGTCACCTGGAAATATTTCACAATACTGAGCGAAGAGACTAGCAGAGTGTGTCACTTTAATACACATATCTTACGATAGCTGTCGCAATCGTACTGGTGTGTACCTGTTTTGTCACTTTCATACAGTTTGAACGAGCACAAGCGATACCTATCACAGAAGAAAATTATCGCATGTTCCTTACAAAATGTTTCATATCGTCCTGGTGTGCATCAAGCCTAAGAATTATAGGGCAATTAGTTTTTGAGAGGGTGCGTGGAAAAACTGTGGACATGATTTGGGGTGTGCAATGTGGTTTCATGCCAGGTAGAGGTTGCATGGCCCAAATATTTGCATTGCAACAAGTGATTTGAGATGGCAGTATGAAAGAAAGCGTATTGTGCATTTATTGATTTGGAGAAAGCATATGATCGTGTAAATAGGACTATGTTATGAACTGTTCTGAGGGAGTCTGGTGTGAATGCATGGTTAGTAAATGCAATTATGGGGTGTATGATGAATGGAGCTTTGAATGAATGGTTTGACATCAAACATGTTATCTCTCCATGATTGTTTAATGTATTCATGGATAAGTGTATAAGGGTTGCTGGTGAGGACACAGTTGGTGTACAAATGGATGTGAATTTGAGTGTGCTGCTACATGCAGATGATGCCGTATTAATGGCCAAGAATGAAAGCTACTTGCAGAATGCATTCAATTGTTTGACTGTGTCGACAGGCAGAATTAATCTACGTATAATTTTTTCCAAAACAATTTTGATAAGGATGGATCAGGAAATGATTGTTGGCTTAATATAAATGGAAAAATGTTAGAACACGTGAATGATTTTATGTATCTAGGCAGAATGTTCTGCAAAAATGGAAGGATAGTTGGTGAGATCGAAAGATGGGTGAATGCATCTCGGGTACTAGTTGGATGTATGTGGACTATTAAAAAAAATGAAGTATCAAAAGAGGCAAAGATGGCAGTATATAAAATTGTGTTAATGCCAACATTGTTTTAAGGATGTGAAGCATGGGTTTGTCGGGAGAAACACTAGACCAAGGTGAATGCGGTTGAAATATGATATATAAGAAATGTATGGAGAGTCGGCATTGAATGAATGGGAGCTGAAGGAGTGTGGTTTGAAAGGGAACCCAATTGGTCGTCGTGAAAGAAGCATGATAAGTTGGTTTGCGCATGTTGAGAGGATGAGTGTGGATCAATTGCTGAAGCAAATGTATGAAGGTAGAGAGTGGATTAAAAGGAAGGGGTAGGCCATGAAAGACGTGGCTGAATGTGGGAAAAGGAGAAACTTTCTAAGAGTTTTAGAATAAAAGAACATGTATGCCCCTATGGATGTTGCTGAAGCGAAGGGTGAATGCAAGGATAGAAAAGTGTGGAGCAAGTTGGTGAGGATAGATTAAGTACAAAGTTGTTTTTTGAGTTAAATACATTGTTTCCTTTGCCTACCCCATAAGGGAATAGCGTGATTAGGTATTTAACTATTTAATATCAAACAAATACATCACATTTCATTAGTTGATGTAAACTTAACCCAGATTCTTTAATGTATTATTTCTTAAGTCAAGTGATTTTTTTTAATCATTACAAAATCTTAAGCTTTCAATTGTGTAAAGAGTTAAATACCATTACACAGGTAACTTGATCAGTTTTCAAATGATCACAACCTTCTTTCATTGGTAAACCTACTGATGCAAATTATCCACACTTACATTGTGCACGTACTTAAAATTGGAAAAGTACCTGTGATTTTAAGAAATAGCATTCAATGGTTTTTAGATATTCCAACAATAATATTTGTTATATTGTGGTGGTAGAAGGGAATGTGCCTGATAAGACTCAAATCCTCAGGCCAATCGGAACAATTTTCAAATATTATTTTGTGATATTAGGGGCTTTCTGAATTAAATTGATTTATCAAAGATCATATTATTAATTGTATAAGTAAAGGAAATGTGCACAGTAAGGGCCCCATTAATTATTTTTTTACCATACCCTTTAGTTATTTTAGCTAAAATATATTTATCTACAGTAACAATTACAAAGTGATAAAAGATTTTTTTTTAATTTGGCAACTATGATTGTTTTAACCTTAAGCATGGTTTAAATAATTTTTTATCCTATCTGAAGAACACTTATTAATGTAGAGCACTATTTTTTTCTCTTTTATCAATGCAGGGGACACTCCAATATACCTTTTGCTAAAATCAGAGCATTAATGCACTTGTAAATAATAATTGTACACACACAAATATTGTGTTGAAGTCATGTCAATTTACCATAAAAACAAATAAATTGAACATTTGAAGGACTTTTTTTTAATTAAAAGAACCAATCAATCACTTGAATTTGAAATGGCTCATTCATATGTACTAAATTAATGACAATACAAACTATCTAGTACCTGCGCCAAACATTTTCAAATTGTATTATTATCACTGCTATCATCCTGAGGACTGGAGGATAAGGGTTGATGTGGATTAAAAGAGTATAAGTTGGTGAAATGACTGATTGCTTACATCCATTACTATTTTTTAGCCTGTGGCCTGGGTTGGTTTTTTATTCAAGCCATATATTTCCACTACCAGCTTGCTAGGCCTGCCATAGCTTCATATGCCTTATAATCTAACTTAAGACTAGGGCAGGCACAACTTTTAGTCCCCTGGCTGTTTATTCATCACTGTGAAAGGGCAAACCCACATTTCACCAATTATATATTTTTCGGCCATGCCAGGAATTGAACCTGGGACCCTTAGCTCAGTAGACAAACACTACCAACTAGAGTTGGGCCGATGCCGATTATCAATCCAATCATCGGCGCTTGTATCGCCGATTATTCTATATGTGTGGATATAATATATATTTTAAATTCTTAAGCCACCGTGGTTCGGATCTCCCGTTAAACTGTAGGTCCTCCATTTAATCTCACAACCACCCTATCATTACACATTAGCATATGTGCGTATAACCCGAATGGGTAGTAAGACGCAGTGCTAATGATAATAAATTCTTAAGTCATAAATATAAAATACCAATTTGGAAACAAAAAAATTCGATCTAATCCATTCTCTCAAATGTAAACACAACTTCTATTTTGTGTTTTCATTAAAACTTAAAACAAATGGTGAGCAAATACTTTACCTTATCTTACCCATTGGGTCATTGGCATCAGAGACTCTTCAGCTGAGCTGGATTGGTCAGTTATACAAAAAGAAGCTCACTCCACCCAAACAAGATCAAGATTTTTCTATTTTTAAATAACTTTAAATCTCACCCAACAGTGAATTTACTGTATATAAAGTTAATTTGTATGTAACAATAATGTTTAACAAGAGCTTTTTTCTACAATCTCAAGCAGATTTTCATTTAGACAAAGAATTACACAAAGTCTATAAAAATATAACTATAAATGTGAAACCAAATTTTAACTAACACATGTCCAAGTCTCTCATCAAACACAAAATATGTCTATTCTCCTTGTGTACAGAACTTTGTGTGCCCTTATTAATTTGATAAAAAATTATATTTAAATTTGTTATTTATGGTTATGATTGTTTTAAATGACATATCCAGTTGTCTTAACAATAAAATAAACAGCTTTAAAGCTTAATTTAGACATGATTAAAACAAACTTTTAATGGACAGTATTAAATTGAAAACTGAACAAATAATTGGCATTGGGGATTGGCCTAGTCGGCAAAATAGCTGATCGGCTCAGCTCTACTACTGACTGAGCTAAGGTATGAAAAGACTGATGATCAACCATGAACATCCATAAGTTAGTGCAAGCTATTTATGATTGAGGCCCAAATTTTCAGGACATGTCATATTTTTTATATTCTATCACAGACTGCCAATGTGTACATAAACTCTGGTTATGATCCTCTTTTTGTAGAGATGTATATTTTGAAGGTCATTTTGGATTTTCAGGTCACATTTTCATGCATAATTATATAGTCATTTATGTTATTTTGTAATATAATTGATTTTTGTAAATGCATACATGCTTAAACATAAAAAAAAATCATCGCACAGTTACTAGACCAAGCAAATAATGTAGGCTTTAAATTAACTTAACATTTTATATTTACATGGCTGGAAAATCCACATTTCTATTGAGTCACTCACTGCAACTAAGTTGGAAGCAGGTATTTGGGAATCGATGTTCATGTTTAGCAAATGTTTAAAGTATTTCATTGCAAATAGATCTCTTTTACTTTAAATTTGTTAAGAGCATGTTTGATTAAGTCATGTGCATTCAAAGTTTTCTTTGATATCATATGTGAATTTTTAGCTCATTAAAATCCTAGCACTTTACATCCAGGCTAGAAATTTGCTCTTGAATAGAAAAGTACCCAAGAAATCTAAGTTAATCATTCACTGGTTATACATACCAATAGTGAAATATGGTTTGAAGACATGCACATTAAGTAGGACTATAAGCCAACTTCACACATCAGAAATGAAATTTATCCAAACATCCCTACAAAGAACAAGAAAAACAAGATCCGGCACAATAAACCAGATAAGATGTAGGAGTAGTAGGAATGCTGGAAGAAACCGTTGAGAAGGTTTTGTGCATGTACAGAGAATGACAAACAAAGAAGTACTATTCCATGAAGATCAATGGAATAAGCAAAGTCATGAGATCCAGAAAAATATGTGGAAGTGAGATAAGTGACTTGGGATAACGTATGAACCCAGGAATTGTACCAAGGTAGAAAGAAATGAAGAGTTTATGTCAACCACAGCCATGAAACTGATGCAACATCTTTTCTTACTCATTTTGTGGGGTGAATACAGCATCACAATCCACTAGCGGATGTGCTTAGTGGTCTTTTATAAAAGGAAAACTTTCAAATATTGATCCTAAATCCCTTTCTCGCCAATTTCCACTTGACTTGTCTGTGCAATTATTTTCATCTAGCTTAATATTTCCTCCTATTCTTCACCTCAAAACATTCAATATGGCACTCATCATTTCCATTTTATTGTCACTAAAACACACTTCGATAGTTGAAGGTGTCACTCACAATAGACTATACTGCTGATGAGATCGGATTCAAATCTCAATGGGGTGTACCATGGGAGGTTTTCCACTCTCCTTCCAGTCAAATGCAGGTACACTTGCTCTTATTCAATCTTCCTTATCCCTAACACATCTGCGTAATTAGTACATATGCATATAGCCAAAACAAGATGTAAGTCACAGTGCAAAATAAAAAATAAAAAAAGTCATTAAAACATCCCACCTCACCATTCTACCGAGAGGTGGGTTAGAGGGTTAAGGTCGTTTGACAATAAATTACTAAGATTTTTTTGAGTCCATGACATTTTGGCATGGAATTTAACATAGGTGGGGTAGGGTGTTATTTTGGAAAATATAGCTAGTAGAAATGTCAACCCATTCCAGTAACACTGACCAAATAAGGATGCCTATGTTTGTTCACTTTGCCTGGGTGTGTCATTAATTGGGATTATTTGACCTGCCTCGGCGGGGTATTTATTAGAAGCTAGTAAGGAAATAGGTTTAAAAGTGAATGTTGAAAAGATTAAGATTTTTAAGTAATTACATATTTCTATCCTGCCAGTTATAAAAGTGAAATGTCGGCGAATTAGGTTGTTTAAGACCGTATTTTCAATTTTAATGTTACATATTTCTGAAGTTACTAAATATTATGCATTTTTATTATCGTGTTCAGAAACGGATTTACACTATAAGCCCACTTGGCTCGGGCCTAGGGGCGGCGGCTTTAGGGGGCGGTACATTTTGGAGAAGATTATTTTTATATTTTGTTTTTAATAATTAGTTAATTACTTTTATGACGTGTATGCCTGATTTTCTTTCAAAGTGGCAGTACTGTATAACTTTTTTTATAACCTCTTATAATCCCTTTTTAACATAATAAACTCATATGTGCAGTACTGATTTGGTTGTGTATTCGTCAATATAATAAAATTATTATTATTATTATTATTATTATTAGCACCGCGTCTTACTACCCGTTCGGGTTATACGCACTTACGCTAATGTGTAATGGTAGGGTGATTGTGAGATGAAATAAAGGACCTACAGTTTAAC
>CABFOV010000465.1:181359-194926 GCA_902141375.1 Timema poppense
CCGTTCGGGTTATACGCACTTACGCTAATGTGTAATGGTAGGGTGATTGTGAGATGAAATGGAGGACCTACAGTTTAACGTGGAATCCGAACCACGGTGGAGGCCTGGCATTCCCCACATTCACAAGATGTCTTGTCAGAGGTGAAGGAAGGGTTTGGTAATCAGATAAATCTGTGCCGGGACCGAGGATTGAACCCCGGCCGCCAGCACAGAAGTCTGACACCTTACCTCTAGACTACCAGGTCACCTATAATAAAATTAATTTGAATAACAAAACCGCTTGTTTTAATTACTAAAATTGTTTTTAACGTATACAGTACTGTAAGACTACTTGATCAATATCAATACATACTAAGCTGTATGATGTTCTATTTGCTGCTATCGTGCTAGGCTATAAATAGTCCTCGTTATACACAATTTCGCTTTACGTGTCACTTTGCCAGAACGCATCTACCGCTTATAACGGGGACTACCTGTATAACATTTCCAATGAAGCACATACTATGATAAACTTTGTTTGTTATATTGTTATAACCAAGTTGAATCATACCTATGATCATTTCAATTTTATTGAGACTAAATGGATATTTGTTAACAAAAAAATATAGTGGGTTTTCTTTATAATATAACTTAAAAGCAGTCTGCATCAACTGTAGATGACAAAATTTATTCATGTTATTAAAATGGTTACACTGGACAAGGACTTTTTAGTTTATACTTTTAATAAAAGTGTTATTTAGTAGCTTCTGTCACATCAACCTTTTTTTCTTCATTTATTTGAGGTATTTAACATGTACTTTCTGAACCGACTGACTATGTAAGTACACGACTTATAAGCTAACTTAAATCTAGAACAGACACAATATTCAGCCCCCGGCCATTAATTCATCACCGTGAAAGGGTAAACCCACATTTCACATCAACATTAAACTTCAATATGAAACAGTAATTAATAACTAGTATTTATATTTCCATATTAAAAAAACAAATCCTAATTGATTGGTGTTATTTTTCACATACACATGGGATTTATTTTTTATTTTTGGGCAGTTGAATTAAACATAAAAGTGTATTATATTCCTTAATTAGATTTGGGTGTTTTCTCTTTTTTCTATATGTTTTATTCTTTTCCATCCTGATGCTCTACATCAAAGTCTTGTATGATTGCACCCTTCTTGGCAAGACACTGAAAGACAAAACATTTTGTCTACATTTAGTTTATCAAGATGTATTTCAGAAATAGAACTAGGATAGAGAATATGCATTTACAGGTATTATTGATATCAACAAGACGTGCAGAGCTACATTAGAATTCAGATATGGAGTACCTTCTCAAACACACACACAGCTAGCGGTTAAAGTTATTTACATTAAAATCCTACAATAGAGGAACACATGACGAGATATGAGAGCATTTTGGATATAAAATAAAAAGTTTGTAAAATATTATACAGTAGAGTATGAACTATTAACTTAGGTGGTAAGGAAACAAAAATTGCCCAGATAGAAAAACCGATAGTTGTACATTGACATTGTCATAGTTTTCTACCTAAACATGCCACTTGCACCATCAGAAAACCCAGCAAACTCGATTGTCTGTTTTTTAGCTTTCCAAATATCACGTGCTGTCTGTTAGCCAACATTCAACATTCATTGACAACTTCAGTGATTACCCTTTTTGGTTTAGACATGGTCTCTTGGAATCTTTTAAAAAATCATAAAAAAGGCAGTGTGTGCATCTGTTACGAGATATGAAAACACAAACTGACAACAGACATCCGATATGCTTGCTTTGCCTAAAAAGTAAATAATGGACAACAATGAGTCACTATGGTCGCCACCTCTATTCAGTGCTATTTTGTACTGTGTGTTGCAACTTTTTACTATGTACAATCACCAGACAGTTATATTTTACGGTTGCGTGTATGATTGAAATATTGATAAATAATTTTTGAAATGCTGTTAAAAATTGTGTGATTTTGTACTGCCCCAGTTAATCCACAGCCCAATTAATGTGACCCTAGATATTCAAGTATTTTGTACTTCTTTTTCTATTGTGGATAGTTAGCATGAGTAAAGTCACATATGCAGCAGAAACATAGACAGTGAATGTAAGAGATACTAGGAAAGGGGAGGCCTTAGGAATGAAGTTTGAGGAGAAAGGGATTTAGAAATAAGTACAGGCAAGAGTGGTGGGGGTACAGGGAGCACATGAGACAGTAGAGCAGTGATTCTCAAAGTGGGGTATTTGGAACACATTTTCGGGGTACACGATGAAACGGTGGAATTATTGTAGTTAGCAACACTGCTAGTAACTGTGTGGTGAAGCACATGATAACACCAGCCATTGAAGAACTTTGTAAATGTAAACAACCACACCCATCTCTCTGAGTACCTACAGTATGATATTGATAATTTTGTTAGATTTTTTCAATCACTCATATTATTTTTTGTGTTTATTTATATATGTAGTTGTGTAAAGTAAACTGTAAATAGACACAAATAAATATAGATGTTTTATTGTATACCCATTACTATACTAAAATATTTTATATCTGTACAAGGGATACTCCAGCTATATAAATATTCCCGGGGGGTATGTGAAGCATACAAATTTGAAAACCACTGTAGGAGAGGAAACAAAACTGAGATGGTATGGCCATGGAATGAGGATGGAAAAGGAATAATACCAAAAGAATGATGGATATGGAAATAGAAAAAATACCACAAGGGAGACCAAGAGATGAGAGGAGTAGATAACAGCAAGTGTAAGAGTGGTAGGAAAAGAATGACAGGAGGAAAACAATATGAAGGCATTTTACTAAATTGACCTGGCCACAGTCTGGAAACAACTTATTCAAAGTATCTCTCTATCTAAAGATTCATCATCAAAAGTGCGGGAATGAACTTTGCAGGTGTACAAAATGGCAAGTAATAGATGGGGGTAATATGTCTTTCCTTGCTCAACATAACTAATTTTAAAGGAAATAACATTTACTACATTTAATACTTCACCTGTCGGGAAGGTTGTTCATAATATGAAGATCTTGTTTGTGGTCAAGAGGTTGGAGCAAATGACCTTACATTTTGGTTTTATTACCATAAGAAATCAAAATTTATCCCACAAGGTGAAGTACACTCCAGACATTATTTACCCCACTTGCAATTAAATGGCCCCAAATAATTGTTATCCAAAATTAAAATTAAAAATTTGACAAAGTATACACACACATGGGATAAAAAATGTGTTAAATGAAAGAATAAAACTTAAAAACATAGAACTGTAATACATTTTAGTTCCAGGCCCTAGTAAGGTGTTTCAAAAGTTGAGGGACACCCTTTTTTATGAGTAATAAAAAGAAGGGTGACATCTTATCAATTGAATGAAATAACATAGGAACTGAAGAGTGGCGGTTTGAAAAATTAATGATATTACCTTATTAAATAATTACCAACGTACCAGGCTTGGTTAATTAAACATGTAGTTTTATTATTTAAATGTGAATAAAGTTTCATGAGACAACAAAAATGTTACCTTATTTACATATGCTCTATAATCCCAGAAGAGGCTCAATACGAAATGAAAATAAATACAATACATTTGCTTCGACAGGCAAAGAATGGTTAATGCCGAGAAGTTCCCATTATGTTTAATTATCCTAGAAATAATGAAAAAGCCAGATGCATCAAAGCGCCCTAAATTTTTTTACATGAGCAGTACAAATCTATGTATACACATATTTTAAGCATATTACTCAGTATGTCGTTTTGACTCGGTATAATGTCTAGTAAATATAAAGTATTTATTTATTTAGCACCATGTGTTACTACCCGTTCGGTACTAATTACACTAATGGATTAGGAATTGGGAAGGTTGAATTAGAGGAAGTGAACCTGCAATTGCGTGGAGGGAGAGTGGAAAACCATTTAGGAAAAACCACCCCCTGTTCACCCGACCGAGATTCGAACCTTGATCTCCCCGTCCTCAGCAGTCGAGCTCAACATGACTAGCGCATTAGCCAACTACGTCACCGAGGCGGGTAAATATAAAGTAATTTATTATTCTTTTTTAATTTAAAGATAAACTACATCTTCAAAATAAATAAAGGCCTATACATACATTTCCTTCACACAAGAAAGACAGTCTAACAATAATTATATAAATGTCCATCTACATTGAACGAGTCAAGGACCATCTATCATTACCAGTGACAAGTTGGTCACAACTCGATGAATTATAATCTAATTATTTGCAATTCTCAAATATACTCTTAACAAATCTACATTTAAGGTGAATATTTAAATATTTCAAATCTAACATTTAAAATATTGGACCAAGTTATATTTTTTAATACCATTCAAATTCCAACAGGAGTAAATTTTGCCTACTCAAAGAGAGAATTATAATTTATACCGAACACATTTATCTGTGCTTCATCTGACATACAACATGAGTGCCATAAGTACATTTAATTGTAAATCAAAAATAATCTGTAAACAAAAATTCTAGTAATCTAAACTTAAATTCATCATCAAGACATTATTCCAAAAGGAAATTTTGTAGCATTGAATAAATATACTAAACTGAAAGATACATAGTTTATAGCTTACATTTTTATGATAAAGGCCACACTACCAGTGTAGTAAAGAGTTTCCTATCACTGCCTAGAGTGCCATAATTGCAACTCCGCAGCTATTTTATAATGTCCATATCCAAGAAGAGGGTGGTAAAGGAAAAAGGGTGAGGAAATACAAGGGAATCATGTGATCAAGGGGAAGTATGGTCTCTTTCTCCTATTGCCGCTCAGGTAACAGGTGCAATGTCTAGTTTATGGTAGGACTTTGAAGGCTGGGCTCAATCCTTCATGATAGTAGTAAAAGGTTTCAGAATCAACCATGGCATCTCATGCGTGTTGACGTCATCAGGGCTTGTAAGTTAGTTAGCCGTGGTCTCTCATCGAGTCGATTGTCTTGACTCTGGGCAATTTCAATGAGGGGCAAGTCGGGTAAAATGGCTCAAAGGCGTAAACTGGGTAAGTTCATATTTTATTATAAGCAGGATATTATTTAGGAATTAAATATAGTAGAAAGTTCTCAATGTTGGGAATAATATTACATTAGATTAAGCACTAGAACCTTGAAGCAAATAAAATATGCTACAAAAGTCATATCCATGAAATGTACCCAAATTCATTTGATTATCCTATTTGTCTTACAGTACTTTTTCTGAAACCTGGGCTACAATCTTTAGTTAAACAGGACAGAGAGTAATGGTAAGTGAACTTGAGCAACACATAACAACTCTTAACATCGATGCATATTTTTATTCAAGGCTAATGTACCAAACACTGTTTAAATTTATTTTTTATAATGAAGCAAAGAATATACTAAGTGTGCCAGGACTATCAAAAGTATTTCCATGATGATCCAATAACTAAATATCAATATTTTAAGACTTTTTCTACAGCTCTTGAATTAATGTTGATAGTCTTTAGCAACATTATTTTAATAAAGATTTTAAAATTATTTTCATGACTAATACCGGTACCTTACTTCCATCGATAAGATGGTCCTCTAGACTCAAACTGCATTCGACCATGAGGCCCGATGTGGCTATCTTGGTATGCTAATTCTTCATCAAGTAATAGTTCGAAGTTCCCCAATGCCTCAGAAGATGGCACTTTATTCCAACGCACACTGAAAAAGTAATGTTAGAAATAGATGTGTAGAAGTTCCCTTCCTTCTTCACAATTACTTTAGACCTACACAATCTTCTTGAATAAAATGTAAGCTCGTTTATCCTATTGTTATTTCAGTGACACACATCTGAAACAGTTCAAGCACACACAAAGTATACCAAACTTTTGACTCAAGATACCAGGTTGTTTTTTTTGTCACTAGGAAATAATATGAAAATCAGAATATGATTTCTAGATGGAGTAATCCTCACTAAAAAGCATAAATATAGCTTTGGCTATTTGATTCTTACTAGGAAATAAGATAATAATTTGTAATCATAAAATGTCTGTGTGCTAGCCATAGGCCTGAGTATGTTTAACTTTGCATGCTATTAAGGAGAGAGAAAGTGTGCACCTGGCACCAAATTTGAAAGAGCATATGCAATTTGGGAGCAAATTTACACTATTTATTTGCATTATCTCGAAAGTAGACATAGCTCGCAACACTGGTCGCACAGCTTAAAATGTCACTTTTGAAAAAGCCTGGAGTGCTGTTGATTGCAGGTCAGAGCTCGAATCCTGGTCAGATGAAATAAGTATATTTTTATAGATGGGTTTCCCATTCAGCCTCCACAAAAATGAAGGTACATTTCTTTTCAATTTTATCTTTATCCTCTATACCACAACAAGGTGGCCAGGATGAAATCTGACCTACTGTATCGATGATAGTTTTCCACTCAATGCAGGTGCATTTTCACAATTCTATATTCCTCACTACTATCCTATCTGCTACTGGTACCGTTAGTTAAAACGTGTATATCTAAGATGCTACATAAAACACAAAATCCTTTGAAAATAATTAATCTACTCAAAAAATGTCATCATGGTTCTTTATAACAAATAAACAAAATAGGGAATAAAGGGTACAGGGAAAAGGGGTAGGGTTACATTGAACACATTTTCCAGGACGACAACTTTTCTATCTAAAACTTCATGAGGACATCAGAGAATTGTTTATAAATTAATTTGACCAAACATTGAAAAGAGGAAAGAAGGGTAAGGCGTACACTCTTACATGAGAATTCTAAGACTCAAAGTACACAATTAAAAACACAACAAAACATATAATTATGAAATCTTCGGGGTACATCAGTCCACTTCTTCAGAAGATTAAAGTAAAACACAAAATGGACTATGGCAGTATGGCTAAAGGTAGATCATGGTCACTTATAGATAATGATGTACCTAACCCAACAATTTCATAATTATGTTTTTTTTGTGTGTTTTTAACTGTGAACTTGGAGGCCTACAGTTTTCTGGTGTGTAGGCCTAGCCCTTCTATCCTATTTTCAATGTTTAATTTAATATGGCCATTTCGCAGCATTTTCCCTTTGTTAAAATTAATTTAAATATAACATAGACCTCTTTTAACCATTTTCTCATGTGAATTATATAGGCCTTATGATTATCTAACAGTTGGCAGTTTGAGCTAAAATTGGACTCACCTCATTTACTCCTGTACCCTTCAATTGTCAATGACACCAAAACTACAAGGAGTCATAAATAAACCACATGACTGTTGAGAGGAGGGGGAGCTCTATTGTCTACATGTTACATTATGGGGGGAGCTTTAATGTCTACACTCTAAATGATGTTATTTAGCACAGATATATACTTAAATTCTAATGTTGAAAAAATTATACTATTGTTCATGTTTTCACAATTTATAAACATAATTATAGATAACTTTTAAATATGTATGATGTCAAAAATGGAAGCCAAGCACTTAATTTTTGCCGAAATGACATTTGCTCTTGATATGAAAAGTTCTGATGTAACAGTGTCGTCGCAATTCCTTCCCATCCCTTTTGGTCTGGATGGTTTCGAAGCAGTTGTTGGACACAGCTTGCTCATTTGAAAGACTGGCCACGGCCGGCAGAGGTGGGAACTCGCGAGGCACTGTGGCATTAGAGATACCACTCACTTGCGGACAAGGTGTGACCAGACCAAGTAAGTTTATATGGTTTTATTATCAATAAACGGTAAACATAAACACGAAAACATGAATAAAACATGGGAAACATAAAAGGACAACACGCAATACGTAAGAAGACCAGTTACAATATCAGTCAATCACTCTGCAGGGGCAATAAACTATGAATTAAGTTGTAATGACTACGTTTCAATCAGTGGGTCGCAAGGCTGGGTTTTACTAAACCAATCCACTATTAAAGAATAAACTCCGAGAGTGACTTTCAATGCAGCACAGGTTGGAGGGAGGGGTTAGGCTAAAAGTCTACTAGATGTTTGATGGGAAGGGGAAGAGGGGAAGATTAAGGTAAAGAAAATGTATTACGTAGTTTATGGATAATTCCTAAGAACTTTTTTTTAAAATTCAATTTTCAATATTTTTACTTTAACCCAAATTATACATTTTATAAGCTTTGAATTTGGATTCGAGATTCAAAAGAAAACTTTGGATTTGAGAGATATAGAATTGGACCCATCTCTAAAATAAACCCAAAGATTATTGCTGACTTATTTTATACTTACTCTGGAATTCCATCCGGAGGTAAAACAACTGATATTATATTATCAATAAGTTTGTATTTTAGAATGCGGTCATTTACAGTTGTGGACGTTAGAGAGGGAGATGCATTCACCTATTAAAAAAAAATTAGTATATTATAAATATAGTTTAAAACAAATACGGTAATAAACTGATTTTAAAATTAATATGAATTTACGACTGGATAAATATCCTTACACAAATAAATGACAATGAGTGTTGCTGGTTAGGGCCAAGCACGAATTTAGAAATTGTAAAAGGGGAGAGGCACATATGTATTGAATGGAGAAATATTTGTGTGGGCTGGTAGGCATATTTTTCTTTGACATGCGTCCCTCTTGCCAATTGCCTTGCTCAGTGCACAGTGTCCACCCCTCTCCTTTTAATTCATGCATGGTTAGGGCCTGTATACGAGGTTTGGCTATTAAATAACCGGACTGATGCTCTAAAAAATTGTATTTACAAAATTACTCAATGGACATGTTATCAGCTTCAATGTAGTCCCCTCCCTGATCTCTATACTTCACCATACAAATCTTCTACTGTTGGAAGCAATGTTTCAGGTCTTATATGAGAGGCTGTTCATGAGCTTCGTCGCTTTTCCCTTCACAGCATCAACAGACTCGAAACAGGTTCCTTTTAGTACAGACTTGATCTTCGGGAACAGAAAAAAGTCACACAGGGCTAGATCAGGTGAATAAGGTGGATGTTCCAACATCGGAATCTTGTGCTTCACCAAAAACCTCTGGATAGACAGCGCTTTAATGTGTTGGTGCGTTGTCCTGATGAAGAATACACGAGCCATTCTTTCACATTTCAGGTCTTATTCTTCTTATGCAAAACCTGGTTAACAGTCTGACTTTCAGGTACCCTATCAATGTGAACAATCCCTCGGTTATAAAAAAAAACTATCATCATTGCTTTAAATTTTGACTTGATTATTCGTGATTTATTTTGTCTCAGTGAACTGGGACTCTTTCAATGCATGGATTGACGCTTAGTTTCAGGGTCAAGCTGAAAAAAACCATGATTCGTCACAAGTTATCACATTTTCTAAAAAGTTTGGATCCTTTTTGATGCTATGAAGGATGTCAACACAAATGTTCATTCGAGTTTTCTTTTGCTCAGGAGTGTGCAGTTTCAGTACTATTTTAGAAGAAACTTTTTTTATGTATAAATTTTCATGTAAAATTTGTAGAACAGTTTCCTTATCGATATTAACTAAGTCAGCAATTGCTCGAATGCTCAAGCGTCCATTATTTTCGAACAATTTTACTCACTTTTTAAATATTAGCATCTGTTTCTGATGTGCGAGGATGGCCGGGGCGCAGATCATCTTTGATCTGTTTCCTCCACTCCTTATATTTTTTAAACCAATTGAACACTTGAGTACGAGATAAACAATGATCACCATAAACTTCCTTTAATAAATTGTACATTTCTGTAGCCGGTTTTCCAAGTTTTACAAGAAACTTCACGTTGACATGCTGCTCACCTTTTACACTCAACATAATTCCGACGAAGCTCAGGTACACGGTCCACTTCGAACAAAGTCTACAGCCGAACTGATTGGTCACATGACCTTGAAATTTGGAATGTAGAGGGTTAAAATAACATAGATCAATATCTGGCCCTGCTGGTTGTTGCTGAGACCTCAGTTAAGTGGGAAAAAAATGAGTACGGTTATTTAATAGCCACACCTCGTATTGGATCAACTACGAACTATCAAGTGACTACCTACATGTTCTCAAAGGATAAAATCCCAACTTGAAGTGAAACATCTTTATAAGAACTATCTCATCAAGTTGCCTGGAGAATGTTCTGCTAGCTACAGCCATTATATTTCCAGGGTTTTAGTTGGAGGGTAAAATTTGTAAGAATTTACTATAGAGTTCAGAATTTTCAATATAATTTCTTATTACGTGTCATAATATAAATATTAGGGATAATATCTGTGAATCTCTGAATCCTTGTGAATATTTGAGAAAATATTTGCTTCAAAATTTAAAACAAAATAAAATTCAAATTTTGAAATTAAATTTATTCAAGAGTTTTTTCCTGCTTAGGGGTAATTCAGCCCAAAGTAATTAAAGGACGAACTTAAAAACCATACCTATAATTTAACACTTAACTGAGTGTATACATTTAAACAAAAAAATGTAACATTTAGTTATTATTCCTATTTTATGTAGCTACTTGTGTAGGGTCTGACCACCTTAACCTCAAGTGTCAACTAATACTACCTTTAATTAAGATTAAAATTAACCTTTCTAAGACATCAATTGAAACCAAACAAGGTGTGCTATTATTAAGTTATAAATTATATTGGGTGTCGACTGGAGCCAGCTATTTTCATGACTTCTAAATTTATTAATCATATGACGCAAACTCAGCCTTTTAGAGTCGTAAAACATTTTATATCACAATGTTAAAGTGGAAGTGTTTTGATTTACCCTTCCTAAACCTTGTCACTCACCTCTACAAGCCACGGCTTGAGGCCATTGTCAATGATAATGTCATAACCATAGCACTCAAAGCAATGCCTGTCATTGGCCATGACAGGCGCCACAGCCTTCAGGGAATGCACTATGAGCCAGCAAATGTTGGAGAACAAGTTGTCAGTCACTTGTTTTCCTCGGGTACCTTCTAGGAACAGTCGAAGGTTCTGCACGCTCAGCTTCCCACCATGCATGCAGTTATATTCACCCTAGCATGCAAGTTACACACATTATGTCAGTTTTGTATTTACTATGTTTAAGTGCCAGTACTAGTTATTGACAACAGAAAGAAATAGGACATGAAATCAATTTGTCCATTCTTTATTATTGGTTGAATTATACTTTCACTGTAACCCTTGTGTATCCACACAGAAACATTTGCAAGGTATTTAATCTAAAATGCAGACACATCTTGTAATTAGGCTCAGATACTATGGTGATGTATCTAAGTTAAAGTGAGGACCCACCTCGTTCTTCTGCACAGAAATGTAGGGGAGGTAGTTAGGCTTAAGTGCAGATTCACCTCATGTTTCTTCATGAAGACATTGGTGAGTTATCTATGTTTAAAGTGTAAAATCATCCAGTGTTTCTTCACATAAATGTTGGCGAGGTATTTATGCTAAAGTTCCGCCACCCCTCATGTTTCTGAACAGATCCATTGGTGAGATATCGAAGCTCAAGTGCATACTTTTAATAATATTCATAGTGATTTGTTGGTAAGGAGAATTATAAGTTTGATAATAAGGAAAGAAAACTTAGATGTTATATTCAATTATCTTAAAGTGCATACTCACCCCATGTTTCTGAACAAATCCATTGGTGATGTATATAAGCTGAAATAAAAACTTGACAAATGTTTTCGCCTGGAGGCGTTGGTGAGGTATCTCAGTTAAAGTGCATACTCATCCCATATTTCTGAACAGATCCATTGGTGAGGTATCTAAGATGAAGTAAAGACTTGCCACATGTTTCTGCATGGAGGCATTGGTGAGGTATATAAACTAAATTGCATAATCACTCCATGTTTTTGAACAGATCCATTGGTGAGGTATCTAATCTAAAGTGCAAACTCACCCCATGTTTCTGCACAGATACATTGGTGAGATGAACATACAAATTGTCTAGTTCTTGGATACTTGTATCATATTTTACGGTACAGAAGCGGCAGAAGCCAAGCTTGAACAGGTAAGCTTTCAGTGGTCTAAAGGAGGTGACCAGGACATACATGCGTAGGTCGAACTTCTTACCCCCAATCAGGAGAGGGTTTTCAATATACCTGCAGAAGATAATATAAGGCTAGTGTCCGAGAAATCAGATTCACTTTCAACCAACAAAATATCATAGTTTTATTTTCCTCATATACTTGTAACGATCTGACACCTTGGTTCAGTTGGCAGCGTGTCTGTCTACTGAGCTAAGGATCCCAGGTTCGATTCTTGGCATGGTTGAAAAATTTATCGTTGGTGAAGTGTGGGTTTACCCTTTCACAGTGATGAATTAATGGTTGGAAACTGAATGTTGTGCCTGTCCTAGTTTTAAGTTAGATTACAAGGCATATGAAGCTACGAAAGCCAAGCTAGTAGTGGAAAATATATGGCTTGAATATAAAATTGAACCAGGTAACAGGCTGGAAACAGTAATGGATGTAAAAACATAGATTTGTAACAAAATTTGTATTTAAAAATTAATTATTACTTTTAAACATTTAGAGCTAATATTCGGCTCAAGGCAAAACATAAGTATTAGGCTTATTTACTTAAAAATTACTTATTACTTGTAAAACTTTAGAACGAATTTTTGGTTCAAAGCAAAACACAGAACAATTAAAGAGTAAAGTTCTTACAAATTATGCAAGTGTTAAATACAAAGTGATCATGAAATACCAAAAAACAAATTTGTATTAAACAGGGCCGTAACTACCACTGGGGCAGTGCCCCTGAGCATAGGGGGCCCCCAAGCGAGGAGGATTTAAAAAAAATATTTTGAACAAAAGCAGACCAAAGCTATTATCAAACGCATATCGTCTGAATATATTTAATTCCAGCTGTTTTTCCTTATCAATCCGTTAAAACGTCTGCTATATAAGACACAATTTGCTAGTGTATTTACATTGTGCTGTTTTTAATTTGTATTTTTTTTTATCACTATTCACTTTGATCATAATCATTTAAGCCTGCCAATACATCATGAGAGGCATACAACATGGAATATTAATATTCTGTTTTTAATATTAATATTTCTGTCTTTTATCTTAGTAATCCAAAGTGTATTGTATTTTGTATGTGAATGCATTTGCACAGAGAAAAAAAAGGGGGCCCCATTATCATATGTTTCCCCGGCGCCCCCAAGTCTCTAGTTATGGCCTTGCTAATAAATACATAAAAGCATAATATATAGTAATCATAAAAACAAAATCGTCAGTATTATATTCATTTATACACTACTTACCATTTCAAAATCAATCAACAATATACTGACATCAGTGGTGGATTTAAAATGTTTGCACCCCTAGGCACAATTATAATATGAGACCCCTCCCTGCCTTTTTTTTTTGTCAAGGGCTTTAAGAAGTTTTGACGGAAATAGGTGTTGGGGGCGGTTTCTTTCCTTATAAAGATATATTATATATTTGCATCCAATGTCCTTTTCCTTTTTATGTCCTTTATGTTATACCTTTTACATGTTCCTATCTATGTGTCCTATCATTCTTTACAATTTTTTATTTTCTTCCCTTTGTGCTTGTTTTTTTCCTCTTTTAGGAAGTTGCGTTGCGCGTTTAACATTCCTCCCTGATGCGTTCCGATAGAATGAAACCTAGGTCG